>JADHKF010000041.1:0-86342 GCA_019925685.1 Ceratocystiopsis sp. VPRI43766 | reverse complement strand
ACACATTCAATTCGGCGCACCACCACACCGGGCCCCCCACCCCCCCGCCCCCCCGTGCCCCCCCCCCCCCCCCCCCCCAGGCTCTGAAGCTGCAGGACATCCGCACGCACCAGTGGCACATCCTGCCGTGCAGCGCCATGACGGGCGAGAACCTCCGGGAGGGCCTCGCCTGGGTAGTGGAGGACGCCAAGGCGCGGCTGTTTCTCTACTGAGGTTGGGCAGGAAAGTCCGTTCATAGGCTCGGCGCCGCCAGGGCCCTCAGCGTATTTTCCTACCCCTGTAAGCTGTCCAGCCAATGACAGCGCGCCTAGGCGGGGTGAGCTGACAGTCTGCTGCCCCCCCGCCCGCCTCAGGGCCTGGCCGTCGCCCAGCCGAACACGCTAGGGCGTTCTTTTTAGCGGGAATAGGGCGCCTCCGTCCGCAGTAAACACACTGAACGCGCTATGTTGTCCCCGTAACACACTAAAGCACTTTTTGTGCCTCACGCTTTCTCTTCTTGTCAATAAACCCCAATGCACCGCAAACAAAGCCTTTCCTCCGTCCTGCCATCATCACCCTGCATGCCGTTGCTTCCGCAGTGCCGCAACTGACCCGACGCTTGCATCAAGCACATTTTTTCACTCGTTTGTGCGGCACAGCGTGGCATGTCTGCAGGAAAGCCGGTGCTGCGAGCTGCGATTCGAGATTTGCCGGCCTCATCCTGAAACGGACAACAAGGAACCAGAAACCAGTCACAAAACCGGCCACAAAACGTCACAAAAACCGGATACCACGAGCCAACCGTCCTGTCCAGCACCATGTCAGACGAGGTCTCTGATTTCCTCCGCTCGGTCGAGCAGCTTAAGGACCGCCGGCTCGAGGAGGACGAGGCCCGGTCCCGCCAGCTCGAGGAGAAGATCCTGCAGGAGAAGCGCGAGCGCCAGGCTCGGCGAGCCGGTATGTCTCGGGCTGCATTGTCAGAAGGTCGTCGGGAAGCCCAATCGTGTCTAACCCCCCAGAACGTGCCCGCTCCATCTCGCCGCAGAAGTCCTCCCCGGCCAACACACCGCCCCCGGCCTCCCACCGCTTCAACAACAGCGTGCAGACATCCGATGCCAAGCTCGCGTCGTCGCCCCCCGTCCTCGGCACGCCCCGGAGCCCCAAGGGCTATGCCTCGGCCAACACGGCTCGGGCTGGCTCGCCCACGACGACGCCTGCCCTCAGCTTCTCGTCCTCTCTGCCGAGCAAGGAGAACGAGGCGCCCTTTGACGTGGCATCCAAGACCCCCGTCAGCGTCGTCACGACCCCGCTGACACGGACGCCGACGCTGTCGTGGCAGCAACGCCGTCCTCCGTCGACGGTGGGCCTGCCCGGCCAGCAGCCGTCCGCAGAGCGCCCCCGGAGTCGGCCGCTGTCCGTTGTGGCCGCCGAGAATGCGGCCGTACGCACGTCTTCACCTGTGGCCGAGCCGGCGCCCGCCACCGACAACGATACCCCTGTCTCACGCGACCAGATTGCACAGACCCTGCTCGCCAAGGACCCGTCCTGGTTCCGGCAGACACCCGACCGTGGCCGCGCCTCGGCCGCCTACCGCCGCTCACAGGTCGAGGATGACGACCGCCAGGACCTGACAGCAGCTAGTTCCCAGCTTCATGGCCTGGGCCAGAGCCGGGGTGCATCAGCCGAGCCGGAGACAAAGCCCGAGATCAAGCCTGAGCCCAAGCCTGAGACCAGGCCCGAGGTCAAGCCCAAGCCGTCGCCGTCGCCCTTTTCGCCACCGTCGGCGTCTGCAGTAGTCAGTTCGCGGCTGGGCACGCCGCACACCCTGACGCCGACACAGACTTTTGAGCCACCGCGGGACAACAGCATTGTCTCGCCCCTGTCGGGCCGCTCGTCGCCGACACGTTCGCCGACCCGCTCGCTGTCGCCCACCAAGGGCGCCGGTGGCTTCGTCCAGAGCGCCATGATGAAGCGGAGCGACAGCGTCAAGCGCTGGAGTGTCACGTCGCCCTCGGGCCTGCAGCGTGCCGACCTCATTGCGGCACACCGGACGACGCCGACACCGAACCCCTTGACGAAGCCGACGTCCCGGCCGACGTCCAGCCACGGGCCCAGTGCGCTCTCCAGCGACAGCAAGGCAAACGACAACCGTCCGTCCACGCCGACGCGGCAGAGCACGCCGCTCGAGGAGAAGCCCAAGGAGGCAGCCGGCGAAGTCGAGAAGAGCAAAACATCGCCTCCGCTACCGGAAAGCCCAACAAAGACGATGGACCCCCGGCGCTGGAGCCCGACCAAGACGTCGAGCTGGCTCGACGCAGCCCTCAGCAAGTCGGAGGCGCCCAAGCCCAAGGCCCAGCCGTACAACAACCAGCCGGCTTGGATGGTGGAGCTCAACAAGGCAAAGGCGCAGAAGGTCGGCGGCGCAGATGGCGGGGCTGCAGAGGGTGGCCAGGACGCTGCAACCCGTGCCCGCGCCTCGTCTACCGTGCGGAAGCACGAAGTCCGGACTGGCGGGCTGCTGCGGACAACGCCCATGGGTGCCTCCTCGGGACCGCCGCCCACCGTCGTGCCCACAGTGGTCTCTGCGGTGCCGGGTCCGGCTGCCGGACGGAGCGGTGGGCTGGGCTCTTCGCATTCGCCTTCCGTCTCCATCAGCAGTATTGGCAGCATCAGCAAGGTTGGCGGGGCTGCGCCGATGCCGTCGAAGCCCAGCACGCCGCCGATCAATGACCTGCGTGCCAGTCTGAAGCCGCGGGCGCCACCGCCGGCCGAGAAGAAAGAGGTTGCCGACGACGGCGCTGGGACCGGGAGCGGAAGTGAGCTGCAGAGCGTTGTGGGGACGCTGCGGCGCACCAAGACGCAGAACTTCGTGGCGCCCGACGTGCTGAAGGACAACATCCTGCGCGGCAAGTCGGCCCTGAACACGACGGGCGGGCCGAAGCCGCGCGAGCGCAAGGACGAGTTCAAGGAGGCCATCTCGCAGAAGAAGGAGCAGTTCCAGCAGGCCAAGGCTGAGGGCCGCGGGATAGCGACCAACGCCCACGCCCGGGCAGAGGAGGCCAACAAGCCGATCCCCGAGGGCGTGGCCAAGCGGTTGGAGATGAGCCGGACGGGCGGTAGCAGCGCCAGCGCCAGCGCCAGTGTCGCCACAACATCCGCAGCGCCAGCGGCGAAGCCCTTTGGCTCGATTGGGCGGACGGCCGCGCCGGCGCCGCTGCTCGGGGCCAAGAAGAGCAGCGGAGCGCTGGCCAGCCGCTTCAACCCGGCGCTGGCCGGCCTCCTGGCGCGCGGACCGCCGGGCAGTGCACCGGGTGGTGGCAGCGGCGATGCCTCGTCCACCGCGGCGCGCGATGCTGGCACGTCGGCAGCACCGGCGACGTCCACGGCGACGGACGAGCCACCGACTGCAGGACCGCAGCTGACGCACATGACTAAGGGTCGTGCGCGTGGGCCGAAGCGGAAAGCGCCGTCCAGTCTGCTGCAGGCCAAGACGGAGGCTTCGGCAGCCAAGCCGGCGCCGTCAGAGGCCAAGCCGGCGGCGGCAGACGCCTCGCCGCTGGCGTCGCGCAAATCGCCGCCGCTGCTATCGCCCAAGCGGGCGGACATGGTGGCGCCGCGCGTGGTGTCGTCTGGCTCGTCGGGGACGCCGAGCAAGAAGGCCGGGCCGCCACCCGCAATTGCCGCCAAGCCGGCTGTCTGGAGCCCGCCGCGGCGCAGCGCGTCGGGAGACGTGACGTCGCCGTCGCCACGGCTCGCGGCCAGTGCGGCCGATGTAGCAGAGCCCGCCAAGGCAGAGGCCTTCTCGACGCCCCTGCCGACGCGGGCCAGGACGTTCCCTCCGGTGCAGCAGCAGGCGGCGACGGTCGCTGCGGGCGTTGCTGCGATTGCGGCCAAGAGCATGGCCCCAAGCAGCAAACTGGAGTCGGCCCCGGCACCGGAGGCGCCGGCGGTCTCGTCGCGGCCGTCGTCGCCGCACAAAATCGACGTGAAGCGCATGTCCAAGTTCCTGGAGGAGACGGCGAGCCAGCGGGCGGCCACACCGCGGCCGCTGTCGCCGTCGAAAACGGGCGGGTCGGCACGGCCACTTCCGGAGCCGCGGCCGCTGTCGCCGCAGAAGACGGGGGGCAACGCACGGCCGCTGCCGATACCGCCGAGCAAGGTGTTGAGCAAGGCGCCACAGTTGATGTCGCCGGCGCCGAAGCCAGCATCGCCCAAGCCGGCGCTGTCGCCCAAGCCGGAGTCGCCGAAGCCTATGTCGCCGAAGCCGATGCTGTCGCCGAAGCCGTCGTCGCCCAAGTCGGCGCTGTCACCGAAGCCGTCGCCGAAGCCGTCACCGAAGCCAGCGTCGTCGCCACTGTCACCAAAGCCGGCCACGCCGTCGAAGCAGGCGCTGGAGGCGTCGGCGATGCTGCGCGGGTTCTTTGGGCCACAAGAAGCCGGGGACAGCACGTACCGGGCGGACACGGCCGGGATCCTGGGGCGGCGGCCGTCGGCGGGGGAGCCGGTGAAGACGATCAAGTCGCAGCTGCTGCGGCTGACGAGCGACGGCAAGACGGTGCCGGTGGCGCAGCACCTGGAGCGGGTGCTGTTCGAGGGCGAGATGTACCTGTGCCCGCACACGTTCACGGTGGGCGAGGCCGGGTGGAAGCGGACGGAGGTGTACTTCTGGGCGGGCGACGCGGTGCCGGAGGCGGAGGTGGAGGACGTGCAGGTGTTCCTGGGGCGGGAGGGCCGGGCGCTGGGGGGCCCGGTGGTGCGGCTGCAGCAGGGCAAGGAGACGGCCGGGTTTGTGGCGGCGCTGGGCGGGGTGGTGCTGGTGCGGCGGGGGACGAGCAGCAAGTTCGACTCGCTGGCGGCGGGGGCGTTCTGCGGGCGGCGGATCCTCGGGGGCCAGGGGGTGACGTTTGACGAGGTGGACCTGGCGGCGAGCAGCCTGTGCGCGGGCTTCCCGTTCCTGGTGACGCGGCAGGGGCGGTGCACGCTGTGGAAGGGGCGCGGCAGCCACGTGGACGAGCTGAGCTGCGCACGGCTGATGGGTATGGACCTGGCGCTGATGGGCGAGCTGGCGGAGGTGGACGACGGGCAGGAGCCGGCGTCGTTCTGGGCGCTGTTTGGGGGCGAGGGCGGCGGCGGCGGCGGCGGCGGCGGGCTGCCGCGGCCGAGCTCGGCAGAGCACTGGCGGCTGAAGCCGCGGTACGACCAGTACATGGCGCGGCTGTTCCGGTCGGACGCGAGCAGCCGGGAGCAGGTGAGTTTGTTTCTCGTCCCTCGTTTGACTGGCGGCTGGTGCTAATGACAGATACTCGAAATCCATCCCTTCCGGCAGGCGGACCTCGCTGCCGACGGCATCTACGTGCTCGACGCCTTCTTTGAGATGTACATTGTCGTCGGCCCGCGGGCGCAGACGCAGTTTGCCGCCTTCCGCAACGCCCTCGAGTTCGCCCAGGAGTACGCCATCCTGGCCGCCAGCATGGAGGACCGCCCCTTTGTGCCCGTCGCCACCGTCGTGCTCGAGGGCGCCCCGCGCGACCTCAAGAGCGTCTTCCGCGCCTGGCGCGACCCGGCGCCCGCGGCGGCGGCGACAGCACCCGACACGCTTGCGCCGCCCGCCGTCAAGCGCGGCCGCAGCCTGCGCATCGTGCCGCTGACGGTGGCGCTGCAGGCGGTGGCGGAGTGATGCACGGACTCGCTTTTTGCATTCTTTTCTCTTCTTGGCGTTCTGCGGATGGCTCATGTTTAATTGTTTAATCGGTTTCGTTTGTTCTGCTCTGCATTTCTCTATTTCATGGCTTCGTTCTACAAGGGGGGGGGTTGGGGGGGGTAAAATGGGGGGAAGGGGGAACGATAGACAAAACAAGAACGCAAAATGCATTTGCTGCACCTGTTCCTGCTCATGGCTGCATGGCATCGCTGTCGCTGCCGCCGGTGCCGTCGGCGGCGGGAGTCCCTGCTGCGCCGGCACCGGCACCGGCACCGGCAGACGGGGTCGCTGCCGCCGTCGTCGCTGCTGCCGTGCCCGGTGCCGACGTCGGCCCGGCGCCCGGCGTGCCCGGCTGCGGGACCGGCGTCGTCGGCAGCAGCCCGAGCATGTCGATAATGGGGGGCGCGGCGGCGGCCGGCGGCGGGCGGGCGACGGGTTGTTTTGCCGCGGCCGAGGCCGAGGCCGGCGGGCTGGTGGTGGTGCCGGCAGCAGTAGCAGCAGTAGCAGCAGTAGCAGCAGTCGTGCCGTCGTTCTGCGTGGCCGCTGCGGCTGTGGTCTCCCCCCCCCCCTCTGGCGGCTGGTCCTTGTCCGGCCGGGTGGCGTCGGCGCCAGCACCCTCTGCCGTTCCCGCCCCTCCTGCCCCTCCTGCCCCCTCGGCCGCGCCGCCTGTCATCGTCGTCGCCGCCAGCACGCGGTCCACGTCGGCGGCGAGCTCGGGCAGGGCGGCGCGCACCTGCGCGGCGAGCGTGGCCTGGAACGCGCCGAACGCGGCGCGCTTGCCGGCGCGCAGCTGGTTGGTGCGGCGGACGAGCTCGACAAACTCGCGCGTGTAAATGTCCGGGTTGCGGCCGGCCTCGACGTACTGGACGAGGTCGCGCGGGAGCGGGGGGAGGGCGGCGCGCGCCGGCTCGGGGCCGCCGGCGCCAGTCGATGATGCCAGCGCCGACACCGTCTGCAGCGACGACGCCAGCAGGTGGACCTCGTCGACGAGGGCGTCGAGCGACGTGTAGCCGTTTGCTGCGCCACCGCCGCCGCCGCCGCCGCCGCCGCCCGCCGCCGGCGAGGCCGTGGCCTGGCGGCCGGATGAAGGGGCGCCTCCCCCCCCGGCAGGCGGTGTCGGCGCTGCTGCTGCTGCTGCTGCTGCTTGTCCTCCCCCTCCTCCTGATGACGACGACCCGGCGTTGGTGTTGTAGTTGGATGTGTGCAGGAGGATGTTGTACAGCGACTGGATCGTTTCGCGGATGGCGGCTGGGGAGAGGTCAGAGGTCAGAGAACAAACAACAAGTCACCGAAAAGCTGCAGAACAGCAAAAAAACAAACTTACCTTCCACCTCCGCCGTGCCGGACGGCTCGATCGGGGCCATCGCGCGTCAATTGAGCGTCTGGGACGCCTCGTCGGAAACGTCGCTGTCGCCCTCGATCGTGCCGGGAACGAAGAAAGGACAGGCGCGGGCGTGGCGGTCGGATCGACGGCGGCGAGAGCAAACAAGCAATTTGAGCAGAAGCGCGTTCGCACGGATCCGTTTTGCGGGGAAGGCCGCCACACAGTGCGCCGCTAGCAGCCGCACAAGGCTGCACTCGGACCGGGTTGCAGTGCAGGACATCCATGTCAATCAAAGTAGATTCAGGCAAATCGTGTCCATTCTCGAATTCTGCTGCATCTTCCCCTGAGCTCATTTCGCTTCAGCGTATCTTACAGTCATGTCAAGACGCCTCTCCCAAAGATGCAAATCCCAATCCGGTTCCAATCCGGTTCCAATCCAGTTCCAATCAGTTCCAATGCCCAAAACACCAAAAAGAAAAAAGAAAACACACATCACTTCCGCATCTTCGGCCGTGCCAGCGCACTCAGCCGGCTCATGCTCAGCACCGGCCGCTTCTTTGCAGACGACGTCGGCTGAAACGACGCCGCCGGCTTGTGCGGTGTCCGCCGCACGCTGCTGCCGCCTGCCTTGCCCACCAGACGCGGCGCCAGGAGTGCATCGCCCTCCGCCACCGGCTCGTTCTTGCGCTTCTTTGCTGCCCGCTCCGACGCCTCACGGTCTGCCTCCTCCTCGGCCTCGCTGACCCGGTGCCGCTTCTTGTTCGCAATCCCGTGCGCAATCTTGTTCACTACCACCGGCGTCGCGTTCTCCTTGTTCGGTCCATCTGTCGCCACCAGAGCCGTAAACAGGTCGCTGGCCGAGCTGCCCGGAAAGCTGCCGGGAATCTTCGGAAGACTTGCAATCGACGCACGCACTTGCCGCACGCTGACCTGTCCGGGCGACGCGCCAAACCCGCTGGGCGACGCTGCGCCAAACTGGATCGTCTTGTTGCTGCGGAAGGTAAACGTCCCGGGCACCGTCGGCGGCAGCGAAGCCGCCTTCGACGTGGCAGCTGTACCAGTAGACGCTTTCTCCGACGCCGCTGCACTATTGGATACCGGGCTGCCGCCAAGAAGCTCGTGGCCCGAAAGATCGGGGTACAAGACCGCGCCACCAGCCCGCCGGCGCACGCTTGGCGACCCGCGCCCTGCGGCCTTGGCACCGTCGGCGTCGTCCTCGGGCTCGACCCGACGGATCGTCCCCACGCGGGGAATGCCCGACCGAAACAGCGACGGCGACTGCTCCGCGAGAATAGCCCTCTGCGTCGTTGGCGTGAACGTGACGTGCTTGACCGGCTGCCGCCGAGGCGTCGTTGCCGGGAACCGCGGCAGCGGCCGGGCCACGCGCGCCGGCGCCGGGGTCTTGGAAAACTGCATCACTGTCGTGGCCGTCGGCACGGGAAGCGCACTGCGCGCAGCACCCGAGCTGGCACCGGCCGCCGCAGCCGCGTCACTGGTGATGGCGTGGGCCTTCTGTGAGCTGAACAGCACCTTCCGGATCGACGGAGTCTCTGCCCCCGCGACCTTTTGGGACTTGGCCGTCTGTGCACTCGGCGTGACATCGCCATGCAGGTTTCCCGTCGTTGCCGACTTCTTCAAAGCCGACACCGGCTGAGCCGGCGTCTTGCTTGGCGTCGCCGCACCCGCGGCTGTCGCCGTGCGAGCCAGTGATGCTTTGGTGGGTGTCATCAGCGACGCCGTCGTCTGCGACCGTGTGAGGCCCGAGTTGCTGCTGGCCGGGACTTGCTTGTTGCTGCTGACCGTCGCGCTCCCGTTTGCTGCTGCTGTTGCTGCCGCTGCCGCCGTTGCCGCCGCTGCTGGGGCGAAGCGTGGTAAAAGGCTGTTGCCGTCCCGGGACATCGGCCGGCCCGTAGACGCGTCGTCTCCCCAGTTCTGCTTCATGCGCTTTGCCGTAGACTGCGGCCGCTCATTGTCGGCCTTGGATGCCGACGCAAACAGAGGGTTGACCCGCTTCTTCGCCGAGAACGGAACCGCAGCTGTCGTCTCCGCAGGAGCCGTCCGCTTGCTGGTCGGTGTGTCGTCCATGTTGGCCTTCGACTGGGTGCGCTTAAGACCCCGCATCTGGCTGGTGCTGGCTGGTGTAGCGGCCGCCGTCGTCGCCGTGGCCGTGGCCTTGGCTGGCGACACGCGGTTTGCACGGTACGCTGAAGGGTGGTTCGCAATCGAGTCCATCTTGCTGAACTCGGCCGTGTGCGCAGCGCTGAAGCGACCGCCGCGGCGCTTGGCCTGTGCAATCTTGCGGCCTGCCGCATTCGAGCCGTTCTCCGCCTCCAGCGCAGCCGCCTCTTCCTCCCGCTGCTTCTCGAGATCGGCACGGATCTTCATCGCCTCCTCGCGCAGCTCCTCCATCATACGCCGCGCCTCTTTGCTGAGCCCAAGCTCGGCGCCATTCGGCAGCTTCTTGCTGCTATCTCCTTCGGGGCGGGGGCTTGCAGTGGTGATGCCGCTCGGCCGCGAGAACCGGAATGTAAACGGCGGTGAGCCAGGAACAATCTTGGACGGTGTGGCCTGCAGCACGGCAGCGGTGGTTTCTGGGTCCGCAGGGGACATCATGTGCCCATTCTGTGATCCCTGTCCCCGCGCCGTCGTGGGCGTTTTGCGGGCAGCAGAGGACTGGATATCAGCAAAGCCCAAACGCAGCGCCGACGACGGCGTTGGCTTGGGTGCGTTGGCCTTGCCGGGATGCATCTCGGACATGGGCGGCTTGGCGGGCGACGAGCTCGCCGGGGTGCACGGGGGCTGCGGCTGCTGCTCATGACCGGCATCCTCGGGCTGCTCGGAAAGCGAGTCCAGACTGGGAGCAGTTGCACCCTGTGTCTGCAGAGCGTCAGCAAGATCAGGAATGTGCGGTGACCTTCATAGCAGGCGCGTTCTCGTCCGTACCTTGGAGTTGCTGGCCAGCCGAGCAGACCGGCGTCGTGTCATGGGAGCCATGGCTAGCTGTGGACGGCCTGCGTAGACTAGCGGTTCGATTGGAGGGGGGGGGAGAGCTGGTGCCAAAAGTAGAGAAAGATGTCGAAAAGCACAGAGCAAGCAAAGCACCTTCACTTCGTCCTTGCTGATGATGTCAGGGCGATGTTGGTGGGATCGGTCAACGGCAAGGGTAGGCAATAGCAGACGGAATATGGACAATCTCCTATTGGAGTTGGCTGTGTGGAGAGGGCGCTTGGAATGAACATCAAAGTGGGAGAGAGAGGAAGAAACACGACGCAAAGACGGGCGCGTCCTGGTTGGGGATGGTTTGTTTACTTGTTGGTGGTCCAAGCTCCTTCCAGCTGCTTGAGGCCCACATCAAAACAAATACAGTGTCTGGTCTGTTTTACACCGTGGTTACGCACTGTTACATCAACTCGTTGCACAAATTCTGCACGTGATGAGAATCAAACCCCGATGCTTCTTCCTTCAGTGTCTGGCGGAAAACGACCACCGGTTGAACCGGCTCGAGGAGTGGTGTGTGTACCCGCAAAAGTGATGAGTCGCTTGCTTTCTGTGATGGCTCACTGAGGCTGTCACGGGCCATGCCACGCAGCCTTCTGCCCATGCTCGCATCTTGCTTGGCGACGCATCGGAAAAGGGGCCAGCAGGTGAACAGCAAGCCGTGTGATGTGTGTGATGTGATAAGAGCCATGGCCGGCAAGCAACAGGAACATGGGGGCCACCCCGATCTCGAGACCGTCTTGCCGTGTGATCGCACGTGGGGGGGTGCAGCCGCAAGCAGCAATGCAAAGCAGGGGAATCGCCGGGGAACAAGGGAGACTTGACAGAAGAAGGGGGTCATCTGCATGATATCGTTCTTTACGCGCCATGCAATTGGTAGCATTGCTTCTCTTGCGGCAGTCTTCGGGAAGGCCGAGGGATTCAGCAGTACGCGTCTGAGCACGCCATCGTGGCCTGGAAATAAAGCCCCCCCCCTTGGAAGCGAAGCCCTTGGCGGATGCTACGGACAGCGGAGAATTGCACCGCCGTTGTCGGCAGTTGGGGCTGTAGGGCAAGGAGCGGCTGATCCAGGAGCAGCGTGCAAAGCAAGAGACGAGGCAAGTTTGTCGCAGTCGGGATGTCCGTCGCAGACAGGACAACAGACGGCTCGTGCTGGCGTCGTACTCGTATGCGTTAAGCGCTCACTCGTAAGATGATGGTACTTGCGGGAAACCACTCCGTACGAGTGCGACTGGGCAAGGTGCCAGTGAGAAACCCCTGTCCTTGTCAGATGGTCTTCTGGAAGAGGGGAAGCCTGGCAGCAGCGACAAGGGTCAGTCGGCTCCTTCGTTCCTGCAGGGCATCTCTCCGCCGATAACGCAGGGCGTGATGATCCAGTTGCCCCGTGTGCGCAATGGCGCGCAGGGAAGAAGGCCGACGTTGCGTCGTGTTCTAATTGCGCCAGCCCATGGAACAGAAAATTTCTGCACTAGAATTCTTCTAGAAGGTGTCGTGTGTTGCCTGGGTGCGGTGTGGGTGGGACGTCCTCTGGAGAAAGTGGGTTGGTGTGTAAGAAGTCGTACTGGTACTTCTCTGCTGAGGGTGGTGGTCGTCGTGGTTTGGAATATAGAATGGACACTCGGCGGGACAGGGCTATGCCCGAAGAAAGCGAGACTCGAACGACACCAGGCCACATCAAGGCATAGGGTCCAGAAACGGCATGATTTGCCGATGCCTCGTCTGCTTGGCATCGTCAGTTCTTGAGCATCGTCGATTTGTGCCGGGTCGGTCACCAGTTCTGTCGGTCTGTCTGTCTGTCTGTCTGTCTGTTTCCTCAGCTGCTCGTCCGTCGGTCCGCCTGCGGTGCCCAAAGCACAAGACTGCGGTAGTTTCTGGGCGGGATGAGCAAGATACGGTGTGTGCTGCAGGTATCCCACTCGCAGGTTGCCCATTCGGATACCCGCAGCCCTGCCTCGGAGATGCTGTTTTTGTCCCTGACTGTTTCATCTGCTGCACAGGGCGTTTTCTCTTTTCGGCCCCTTGTCGCCGGCGGACTCCGTCTAAAAGCTGGGGCAGCACCACGTAAGATACGAAAGAGTGAGGGCAAAGGTGTATGGAATGTGCTGTTCCTGCTAACGTCGCATTTGTCGCACTTGCTGGCGACAAGACGCTAAGCTCTTGGCGCCTTCCCCCCTTTTTGGTGGGCTCAGGTGACGCAAAAATTCTTTTTTCTAGGGAGGAACGCCTAACACGCGTGCCCATTGCCTGCCGCCGCCCACATGCAATTTGCTGGCAAGTCGTCACCGGCATCCCCGATTTCGCATGGGGGGGGAGCCAGACAGGTGCTGTTGTTCGCTGATGCACCACTTGGCCTGTGGGGTGTGTTTCGAAGGTCATCCGGCTCAAGCAGCAGCAGGGCCGACATGCCGACTTGCCGACTCGACCGGTTCCTGCTCATAGCAACTCGAACGAACTCCGTGCTCCGTGGAGAATTGGTCGTAAGGGACAGACAGACGGGGCACAAACCTCAACAAATTCATCAATTCGACCTCGCTCCGATGACCGGTCTCGGCAACAAAGTTTCTAGAGATCCCACCCCACAAAGCCTGCGGGATGGCCGCAAAGCCAAAACACTCCGTCCAAGAAAGGGCCAGCGGCTGATCAGCGCCCCTCTGAAAATTTTTCATAGCGTGCGCCCTTGCAAGCACTGGTACGTACTTGCATCTTACTCGCCGCTCGTATACTACCGCCGCGGCAGCTTTCGTATATCACCACCACCCTATATACATACGCCCTCCCTGTTCGCCATGCAATCCTCCTAGCGGGAAGGAGCCACGCGTGCCTAGGCAGGCACCCTCGAACGGTGAAGAAGGAGCTACTGAAAACGGAGAAAGTGCAACCCAACAACGCAACAAAGATGGGAAAGAGCAAGTGTAGCCCGCGCAAGTAGATGAAAAAGGCTCCGTATACGGAAGCAAAAGAAAAAAAAAGTAAAAAAAAAGTAAAAGCCAATAAAGCACGAACAACAAAGAAAAGAATTTTCCGTACCAGGTGCTTGCTCGTCGGGCCGCGCCTCCCCTCTTTGCTTGCTCCCTGTCCTCCTCTTCTCCTCTCTGCCCCTACTCCTCTTCTGCTCGTCTCCGGGTCTCCTCCTCCTTGGACGCCCCCCTCTTAGTTATTTGACGCCCCCGTTCCCCCAATTCACATTACCTAAAATCTTCCCGTCGTCTTTTTCTCGCTTTCTGTTTTTTTTACTCACTGAACCTGTCGTTGTTCTCTTTCTTATCTTGACACTTCTTGCGACAGACAGCACACCATCGTTCTCGTCCCTGTTGCCGTCCAACGCGCGCCGTCCCGTTGTGCCCGTTGTCCCTCTCTGGCTCTACAGCGCTGTCTTCCCCCGGTTTTACCCCCAGTTTTTTCTACCAACGGCCCTCAGCGCTCCCGCGCCCTGCGCCCGCCTGGCCTCCTACCCGGCCGATTATCATTACCTACCACTTATTCCCTGAGCACAACACTCGTTCTTATCAGTGTCCATCGTTGGCCCTGTCACTCTTGTTCCTTTTTGTTCCTTTTGTTCCTTGATCTCTTGTTTTACCAACCCGTCCCGTCGGGTCCGGTTCCCCCCCTCTCCCCCCCCCCCCGGTCATCTGCGGGCTGTCAAGCCTGCATCCCGAACTGGCTTGGTCAGTCCCCCCCCGGGAGACCATCCCCTTACCGGCGACTTGAGATCTGATTGGCGGTGCGCAGCCTGGCCTTACCTCTGCCAGCCTCATCGCAGCGCCCTACCCCTTACGCGCCTGCTCTCAACAGACCAGAAACCGGTCTGTGCCCTTCCCGTGTGGGAATAAAGAAAGCACGGCCTGCGACAAGCTGCAACGGCGACGCCGTGGTCCTTACGGAGCTGCGTACTTTGGAGCCTCCTTTTCTCGCCCTGCTTTCCCCGGGCGTCCTGGCAGCGTGGGTGTTAGTCGTCGCGCTGTAAAGGGAAATTCAAATACGGGAGAACGAAACACGGAAACACGAAACAGCACAGTCCCGGAAACAAAAAGCGGCCAAAGAAAAAAAAGGGGTGACGATCTGAACGCATTTGCTTTATAAAAAGAAAGCGACGAGGGTTCCCCAGAAAAATCCGGCACACCACAATCGGTCCCCTCGACTCATCTTCTTCCGATCCTTGCCACCTGGCGTAACCCAACGATTACATCAACGCCGTGCTTCACCCTGCTGCGCACAGCCTTCACTCATTGACTGGCAACTACGCATTTTCATTACTCAATATCGTCGCTTTGTTGCGGTGTCCTTCTGCGGCCTCTCTCTTTGGGCCCCGTCTTCCCCCACACCCTTCCCTCTTCTTCTCCGCTCTATCCAAGGCGCTCGCCGCCTACCGGCTGGGGCGTCTCGGCATTTCGAGGACATGGCAGATATTATGTCCATCGATAAAAATGAAAACATCAAGCACGATTCGGACGATTCCATAGACTCGTCTCCAGAGGGAGACACCAACTCCGGCGCCCACGATGGCTCTACGTCGAATGCGCAAGACAGCCAGCCCATAAAGCGCAAGGGCGGCCGCAAGCCGGTACGCATCGGCCGCAAGAGTACAAACTGAATACCAGTTGCTAACACTTTGCCCAGATCTACGCGACGTCTGAAGAGCGGAAACAACGAAACCGTCAGGCACAGGCTGCTTTCCGCGAACGGCGCACCGAGTACATTAAGCAGCTCGAGGAAACCATCCGGGTCCACGAGCAGAATTTGCACAATTTGCAGACCGCTCATCGCCATGCCGCCGACGAATGCTTGATGCTGCGCTACAAGAACTCGCTGCTTGAGCGCATCCTTCTGGAGAAGGGTACGTGGAAGCCCTGGCTCTGGCTCGTGGTTTATTACGTTCTGTTTGCTAACACGCCCAGGAATCGACGTGCAAGCCGAGCTGCGCGCGAAAACAGGCAGCCCAAGCCTCGGGCCGACGCATATGCCCCAGAACCTTGTCCAGCCACCACCCATACCGCGCGCCATTCTCAACCGCCACCATGCACGCCGGTCGAACTCGAGTATTGCACCAAAGATGGATTCGATTACCTCTTTGCCCAATTCTGGTCTCGTCGGCGTAACCCCTGGCCACCCAACGCCAACCTCGGTTGCTTCGCCCAAGAGCCGGCCAACGCCGTCTTCTCATTCTGGTTCCCCGACGGCGTCCACACCGACCTATGGACATTCGCCAACAGCATCCGGCTCCGACCCGTCCGCTTCGATACGCCCGATCTTGACCGCTCCACTACCGCCGCCGCCACCACAGCAACAGCAACTACCGCTGCAGCCACCGCTCCAACAAGTCCAGTCCCCCATGAAGCCGAACCAGATGGGCGGCCCCATGGCTGGGATGATGGCCCCCGCTGTGCCAAGATCAATACAGCAGCAGCAGCAGCAACAGCAGCAGCAGCAGAGACAACGGCAGCAACAGCTCCAGCAGCAGCATCAATTTCAACAGCAGCAGCAGCAGCAGCAGCAGCAGCAGCAGCAGCAGCAAGGAGTCATGCACCCACAACAGCATCGGCAGCAGCACCAGGTGCAACAGCATCAGTCACATCCCCACCATCCGCCCCCGATGCCACAGCAATCCTCTTTTCAAGCGACGCAGTTGCCTCCTCCACGTGCGGCAGGCATGGGTCCCACGTCGTACTACCAGGTTCCCGGCTTTCAGAACCACATTGAGCAGCTAGGTGAGCAGGCCTTTCCCTCAGTTCTCCTGTCTCCTTTTATAGTTTAGGCATCGGCTCAGGGAACTAATGGACGTGCCTATGGTGCAGAGCAAGAATACGAAGCGGCTGACGACATGCTTGAAGATCCAAACGACGTCCCCGACACGCCGTCTGCCGGTCCATATCCTGACGCTGCGTATTCCAATGCGCCCCCGCCACTGAACCTAACAAGCCCGGCGACTAGCAACCCAGCGCCCTCTGCCGCCGCAACCATGGGGCCCTCTGGCGGCGGTGGCCAGGCAGGGTATCCTTCCATGACGCAACTGCTTGACCCAGCCCTTGATTGGGATCCATTTGGGCTCAGTGCCAGCATGCAGTTTCCTACCCAATTTGCCTTCGACACGAGCAACACACGATAAGTGGCACGTTCGTCGGTCGCCTATATATTATATTACGACTATATATTTTACGACGCCTTCCATTTTTGTGTATATATATATACATTCATGAATGCCCCCTTTCAGAAAGAGAAAAAAGTTCTTTTTTTTATCACCTGAATTCCCAGCACAATACATTGGAAAAAGCAGCGGCAGCACGGTTGGCGTTAGACCCAAAGCGTTACGCTTTCTAGCGAAATGTTGTATTTATTCATGTGTTTGTCCGTTCTTTGCTTGCTCGCGAGTTATCATGTGTTCTTCTGGGCTGTAACTACTCCATCTCTTCGTTTTCTTTGATACCCAGCGCATTTTATCATATTTTGTTGAACACGGGGACTGCAATGATATTCCAAAACCATAACGGCTGCCCTGGCTGTATGGCTGCGGTTTGGTTTTCTTCAAGTCGCCCAACCCTTGCTGTAAAGTGTGTATATGTATTCCATAGTTCGACTTCCTGATCTGAAAGATAGGTGTCTACGGAGCTGGTACAACTTGATGCTTTTCCCGTCCGTAACCTTCTGGGTAGAACAGACAGGTGTGCCCATAAGCAACTGTTCTTCTTTGTATTGGCATCTTTACTTTGTCATCCCATGCAAGCAATCTGCCCGTCACGAACACCTCAGCCGTCATACACTGACGTTCTTTCTGATCTCAAGAAGTGAGTAAGAGTAGATCGATGCCACTGTGGCTCAGCTTTTTGGTGGTCATATAAAGGACCCCCTCCTCTTCCTATCTCGTTGTCAACCCCATTTTAGGTTTCTTGTCCTCGGTTCACTACTCCTCTATTTCTCTATTTTCCATCCTATCACCGCAGCAATAAACTGCCTGTCAACACGCTGTCACTTCAAATCTCGCATAATAAGCAGCAAGAAGATTATTCCCAAGGCAGTCTAGACAGCATGTTGGGACAACCGAGTCCTTCAGGCTTGGCTCGCCTTACAATACGGCCAGCAGACCAGAATGATCCAACAAAACCGGCAACAGAGGACTCTGAAACAACATCCAAAGAGGCCTTAGAAGCATTTGAATTGCCTGCGGTCGACTGCGACGAAGACGGCGACTATGTACCCAGTCATATGAGCATGGGAACAATTCTGGAGCGCATGCCACGACAAAAGTCCGAAGACGCCGAGAAGACAAGCAGCAAATCAAGCACTTCGGTCGCAAGCAACGATCGTTCTCTGTCTGGGTCTGCTCTCCCGCCTCTGTCTTCGTTATCCTCACCCGACCCTAATTCTCTCTCTCCTCTTACGTCTCCGCCGCCCCTGTCTCCTACTTGCCTACCTGAATATCTCATTCTAGACAAATACTCTCCCAGAACCCCTCCATCTCGCATCTTCCCTTCGCCCCCTGTGCTCCCGGCTTCTTCTCCACCGTCGGCCCTTCGTTCAAGGCGACCTCATCTGTTATGCTCATCCTCTCTTCCACCACCACCACACTCTCCCCAGTCACCTCCACCCTCTCTCTACAAAGACAACTTGGGTCTTATGGCCGAAAGTGATGTTTCTGCATCTTCCTATCTAGCACCTGTAGTGGAATCACTGGAAACAAACTTCTGGAAAGTGGTAAGGAAAATGGCAGCCACATGCTTGGGTGAGTAGGTATCACAGAATCGTGACTTGCTAGGGTTTGCTTGGATAAGGGTTTCTGTTTCACAAATCAAAAAAAAAGTTTTCCGCGAATGTGTGTGTCACTTTTTTCTGATGACGTTGGGAAGAGTTGTGACGAGGTAGTCCGACCGCTGTATCGCATTGCTGTGAGGCTCGTGTTAGTTGCACGTGATTTGGTGGTACAGTGTTTGAGACAGTGTCGGGGCTTTTCGCACCCACCCGGATGCAAAGCCCTAAGACGCCACGGGTGCCCACAACATTTTGCTGTGGGGTACATCTGGAGCCGGGCCAGAGCTCGGGAAGCTCTGGCGGCCTTGGGCACGTCCGTTCTGGGAAACCCGCTGGCGGGCCATGTATGCGACGCACTGTATACTTCCGAGCTAGCCTGGCCGTTCGAGGGGCGGCGGGCGCGCAGGATGGGCGTTTTTCCCAGCCCCCGGGTCGTCGCCTGCGCGGGCAACGGCAGCCACGGCCAGGGTAGGCATGACTCGCAGCAAGCGTTCCCGCATCGTGCAGCACGGGGCGCTGGCACGGGGCGCTGGCTGCTGGCGACCTCGTCGCCGTCGGTCCCCCTCCCCTCCCGCCGCCGCGTAGTACGGAGTACTCCACACGCAAAAGCCCCGCCCGCCGCCACGTAACTTGGTACTCCGTACCAATTATTCCTGATTACCACTGTAGCAATTTTTTCCTACTTACTTTTTTTTGGACCGTATTTTGGCTGGAAGCTCAATTCTCTTGTTTCTTTCCTTTCTTTCCTCTTCAACCACCCCCAGCCATTGTCCACCCTCGACGAAACCATCCGGTTCCCCTCTATCGACGAATTATCTTCGTTTTGCTGCCATTTTTCCCTCGCCTTTTTTGAAAGGCGGATCGGCCCCAAGGCGACAACAATGTCTGTCGCCTCCAAGGTGCGTTTTCTACTTTGGAGGGGGGGGGGGGGATTCCATTCTCCTCCCTCTGCCCGTCTCTTTGTCTGGTTCCGGCCCGGTCCCCCCTTGTCGAGTCGGCACGCGTCTACGCCAAGTTTCCATCACGGCGCTCGATTCTCTGGCAACAACTGGTGTCCGGGCTCTCGCCGTGCAGTGCCTCGGCCCCCCCTCGGCATCATCGACCGGGCTCCGCCATCGCGGTTCGCCACTACCCATCCGGCCGCGACCCCGAACGGTTATCAACTTGACGACACAGCCTGCTTCGACACCATTGCCGGGCTACGATGAAACTCGAGTGTGAATGCACGCGTCAACCGCGACGAGGGAACCGGGACGGGACTTGACGCCAGAGACAACGCAGGCATATCAATGCGTTTCAACTTCATGTGCTAACATTGCTCGTCTATATAGAACCCGTTTGACCTCCTCGGTAAGCATCTCAATACTGGTCACTGTCGACCGAGTCGGTCATGCGGCATCGCTGTCCACGGCCCATCGAATGTCCCAGTCATCCAATGATACGTGGACAAGCACGACATGAAGCTTGGGCTGTCGTCATTGCCAACAACTCAGGTGCACGACACTAACACTCCTCTACAGGCAACGAGGATGGTGATGCGGAAGCTGCCCCGGTGACGCGGGGTGCCAAGGCCGACGCCAAGGCGAACGCTAGCCGGCGTCCTGCTGGTAACGCCAACGATGCTGGTACGTTGTTGTTTCCGGTGTATCAGGAGCTTTATCGTATTTCACAAGGTCTAACGCATCGCAGCCTTCCGTGACCGCAACGCTGGCTCGGACCGCAACCGGGCCAAGACCACTGAGGAGGTGCCGCGCAGCACCCCCCGGGGCGGCCAGGGCGCTCGCGTCCGCGGTGGTACGTGCTCAAATTCCTCAACTGCAGGGAATCCCTCCGAGACTAACTCGTCTTTTCAGGCCGCGGTGGCCGCTTCCCCCGTGAGAACGATGACCGCCACTCCAAGGGCCGTCCTAGGTATGTTCCCTGTGTTCACATGTATTTGTGTTGCCTGTGCTGGTGCTAACTCTTTTCCAGCTCCGAGAAGACCCTGACGGGCTACACCGAGGGCGAGGCCGAGAAGCGCGACGAGGAGGCCGGCGAGGCCATCGCTAAGAGCGATGAGAAGGCCGCGGCCGCCGAGGATGCCGGCGCCGAGGAGGAGGCGGAGCCGGAGGAGAAGCTGGTCTCGTACGAGGAGTACCTGGCCCAGCAGGCCGAGAAGAAGCTGGCTCTTGGCAGCGACAGCCTGGCGGTGCGCCAGGCCAACGAGGGCAGCAACAACAAGCAGTGGGAGGCGGCCAAGCCCCTGGTCAAGGAGGACTCCGAGGCGTTCATTGCGCCGTCGGTCAGCAAGACCAAGCGCGAGCGCGAGCGGAAGACCAAGCAGGTGCTTGAGATCGACCAGCGCTACGTCGAGCCGGAGCGCCCGCGCGGCGGCGAGCGCGGCGGTTTCCGCGGCGGCCGTGGCGGCGGCCGTGGCGGCTTTGAGCGCAGCGAGCGCGGCGGCGAGTCGTTCCGCGGCTCGCGCGGCGGTGCCCGTGGCGGTCCCCGCGGCGGTGCCCGCGGCCGCGGCGAGTCGCGTGGCGGCCCCCGTGGCGGTGCGCCGCGCGGTGCGCCCCGTGGCGGTGCCGGTGCCGGCCCCGTGCTGAACCCCAAGGACGAGAACCTGTTCCCGAGCCTGGGCAGCAACTAAAGGAAGACAAAAAAAATAGGGAGGCCGCAAGCTCGACTCCCGACAACATCATTGGTCTGGACATTGCCCAACGACGCAATGGTAAAAAAAGACAACACAAGGGCCAACCAAAAAAAAAGAAAAAAAAGAAAGGACTCGTTGTGTTGCCAGAAGGGTCGCGATGACGTGACTGTTGCACGCTCTCGTGTTTGCTGTGGCGATGGTCTCGTGCTGTTGCCCTTCTGCTTGTTTGTGCGTATTTCTCTGCGACTTTGATTTTTTTTTCGGTTCTTTTTATTTTTCTTTCTGGCTCGAAAAAAGCTCAAAAAAGGGAAGAACATGGGAAGACTCTGCGTTTTTTGTGTGTCTGTTTCTTTTTTTGCGCTGCTGGCTCTTCGTCTTTACACGTCTTCAATGGAGGGAGGGGGCACGGGGAATGAACGGACCGGAAGATAGAAAAGAAGACGGAAAGCTATGAAGGAAAAAAATCCAAAGAATATAAAACATATCCAATACTGTCGTGTGAAGGCAATGCAAGAGTGTTCAATGGCAAACATTACGAGCCAGAAACAATCCATTATTCGTACAAAAAAGAGAAGAGATAGAAATTATAAAAAGATAATAAAGATAAAAATATAAAAAATATAAACAACATAACATCATATACAACCATCACCTTTTCCTCCACCATTTTTTTTTCCTTCTCTCTTCAAAGCGCTCCCCTCACCGCTTGTGCGCCTTCCACACCCGGCTCGCATCGACGCCCAGGCTCGCCACCAGCAGCACGGCGTTGAAGGCGGCCATCAGGTAAAAGGGCGCGCCGTGCGTCCAGCGGTCGAACAGGTAGCCGCCCAGCTTGGTCAGCAGCAGGATGGCCGCGCCGCCGCACCACGAGTAGACGCCGGCGATGGAGCCCTTGAGGCGCAGGCGGCGGCGGCGGTTGGCGGCGGCGGCGGCGGCGGCGGCGGCGGCGGCGCCCGCGGCCGGCCGGCGGGCGACGGGCGTGCCGGGGCGGATGGCCGGAGGGTCACCGTTGTCGTTGTCGTTGTCGTCGTCGTCGTCGTGGTAGCTGGCCAGCAGCGACGAGCTCTCCTGGGCGTCCTCGGCGGCGTTGGGCACGCCAGCATCGCCGCCATTTACGTCGACAAGGTCGTCGAGCACGCCGCTGGCGTTGTCGGCGTCGGCAGCACCGCCCGCAGCACCGCCCGCAGCACCGTCCGCAGCGTCGGCGGTCGCAGCCAGCACGCCCTGGCCGAGCGAGCCCAGGCTGCAGACGATGGCGCCGATCTGGCTGATGCCGAGCAGCATGGCAATGGCAAAGACGGCGGGCGAGCCGCCGCGGCCGTCGACGTTGCGGGGCTCGGGGCTGGCCAGCTGGGGGAAGGCGACGTAGCCGGCGATGCCGCAGGCGGTGGCGGCGAGCACGGGGAGGTTGACACGACCGTGCTGGCGGCTCCGGCCCCGGCCCCGGCCCCGGCCGGCGAGGTAGCCAAACAGCGGGGCGCACAGCAGGCCGGTCAGCTGGGCGACGCCGGTCAGGATGGAGGCCAGGACGTAGGCGGCGCGGCACTCCTTCTTGAGCGCGGGCGACGGGTCGTTGGGCGCGCCCTTGCAGAAGCCGTGGCCGATGAAGAAGGCGTTGACAAACAGCGGCACGAACAGCGACAGGGCCACGGTGGACGCGCGCGCGACAAAGGCGCCCAGGTAGCCCAGGCCAATGTCGGCGTCGACGAGCCCGAGGCGCACGGCGTCGCGCAGCAGGTGCCAGTAGGGGGTGGCGGGTTCGGGGGCCGACGCCGCAGACACCGCCGCCCGGCCCAGCAGCATGCGCCAGCCCTTGCCCTGCTCGCCGCGCAGGCCGCGCAGGCCGACAAAGACGAAGCCGGCGACGAGCAGGGCGACGCCGGCGACGAGGTAGAAGCTGCGGGCCACGGCGTCGGCCATGGTCACGCCGTCCTTGCGCGCAAACGACGCCGGCAGCGGCAGGAACAGCACCAGCGCGACCAGGGCGCCGCAGCCGGTGAACAGGCCGACGAGGCCGGCCAGCTGCGACGGCTTGCCGCCGCCGGCGCCGGGGCCGCAGGGGCGGCCGCCGGGATGGCCGGTGGTGGCGTGCTTGGTGGCGGGGTGACCGTTGGCGGCAGCAGCGGCAGCAGCGGCAGCAGCGCCGGTTGCCGTGGCAGACGGGGCCCGGGGCCGCTGCAGGCTGGCGGCAAAGCGTTCGGGTGTGATGGTGAGCTGCGACTCGATGGAGATGGCGCTGTCGCGGGGGTTGCGGCGGGCGCGGCGGGGGGACGTGCTGATGATGGTGGGCAGGGCAGCAGCCGTGTCGTCGTTGTCGTCGTCGTCGCCGTCGTCCGTGTACCGTTCCACAGGCTCAGCGTCGGCGGCGATGTTGTCGGCATCGTCGTCATCGTCGTCATCGTCGTCGTCTGTCAGCGACGGCAGAATGGCCGTGACCATGGTGGCGGCGGCGGTGGCGCCCACGGCAAAGAGCGCGCGCGCCAGCAGCAGCTGCGGGTACACATTGGTGGCCAGGGCCGACAGCACGAGGCCGAGGGCGAGCACGACGTAGCCGGCGACGGCGACGAGGCGCACGCCCAGGCGGTCGGACACCAGGCCCCAGACGGGACAGGCGACGAGGGCGACGAGCTCGTCGACGAAGCCGAGGGTGCCGACAATGTCGCCGACGCCGTCGTGGACGCCGATGCGGTCGGTGATGACAAAGGAGATGCTGCTGTTGAGGAAGACGAGGAAGGCGATGGAGAAGAGCGAGATGCCGAGCAGGTACGTGGCGGCCTGGAGGGGGGTGGTGGACCGGGAGAAGGGCAGGCGGTGGAGGACGGCGGCGGCGGCGGCGGCGGCGGTGGCAGAGAGGGAGGCGGCCATCTTGATGTGCAGTGGGCTGGTGGTGGTGGTGGTGGTGATCGAGACTGTCGAGGAGATGAACCAGTCGACTTCGAAACAGTCAACAGTTTGAAAGCCGCAACAAAAGAGTTATCGACACCACACCAAGCACACGCGGCACGCCATGAGAAACACAAGAAACACGCAGATCGAGCGAGGGATAAACAGATATATACGAGACCAGGGAGCAGGGCGAGGGAGGAGACCGTGTGATGCGGAGCTGTCGCCAAGCTCGCTGTAGCAGTAGTGTGGTGTGGGAGGGAAACACCCCTACGGCCGTGCGCTGGAGCCGAAGTCGGGGTGGAATAGTGGAGCCGTGCCTGGCCACGGCAAAAAAGTCCAGTTTGCGCGCGGAGAGAAGAAAGGTGCAGCAGCAGCAGAAAGAGACTGGCATCGTTTACGCACGCACGAGAACCCTGTTCACACGCGAGCCAAGGCGCGCAGCACCCGGTCCAGAAGAGCGTGCGAGCCCGTCGGGAGGCAGAAGAAGCGTTGCCGCTGCGGTTGCCGCCGCCACCACCCAGGCCCGGAGAAAGAGAGGAGAAAGGAAGAACAGACGACGACGACGCACGGCCATGTCAGCGTCTCTGCCCGGGAGCCGCGAGTTGCCGGCCTCGCAGTATGATCTGAGCACGTACTGGGGGCGGGTGCGGCACACGGCGGGGATTACGGATCCGAGGTGAGGAGAGAAGGGAGAAGAGAAGAGAAGAAGAGAAGAGAAGAAAAGAACAAAAACTGACCCCCAGAACCCTCTTCGTCGGCCGCACCGGCCTCGAGCAGGCCAAGCAGGCCATCGTGGCCTACAAGACGGGCCAGACCAAGGAGATGACGCCCGCGCTGTGGCAGGCCAAGAAGATTGTCGACTCGACGCTGCACCCGGACACGGGCGAGCCGGTGCTGCTGCCGTTCCGCATGTCGTGCTTTGTGCTGTCGAACCTGGTCGTCACGGCCGGCATGCTGACGCCGGGCCTGGGCACCGCCGGCACCATCCTGTGGCAGGTCGCCAACCAGTCGCTCAACGTCGCCATCAACAACGCCAACGCCAACAAGTCGTCGCCGCTGTCGTACGCCCAGCTGGCCCAGTCGTACTGCCTGGCCGTCGGCGCGTCCTGCTCCGTCGCCGTCGGGCTCAACAGCCTGGTGCCGCGCCTGACGCGCCTGCAGCCGTCCACGCGCCTCGTGCTCGGCCGCCTCGTGCCCTTTGCCGCCGTCGCCAGCGCCGGCGCCCTCAACGTCTTTCTCATGCGCGGCGAGGAGATGCGCACGGGCATCGACGTGTATCCGGTGGCGGCGGCGGGTGACAGCGCCGAAGGCAGTGCATCCCTCGGCAAGAGCAAAAAAGCCGCCCGCCTCGCCGTCGGCGAGACCGCCCTGTCGCGCGTGCTCAACAGCTCGCCCATCATGGTGCTGCCGCCGCTCGTGCTCGTCCGCCTGCAGCGCACCGCCTGGCTGCAGCAGCGCCCGCGCCTGACCCTGCCCATCAACCTCGGCCTCATCCTCGTCACCAGCTACGCCGTCCTGCCCCTGGCCCTGGCCGCCTTTCCCCAGCGCCAGCGCATCGCCGCCGACGCGCTCGAGCCCGAGTTCCACGGCCGGGGCGGCGCCACGGGCATGGTCGAGTTCAACCGGGGGATTTAGGTGGATTACGGCGGCCTTCTTACGATAGCAAGGAGTGTGTTGCGCTTGATAACGGGTGTCCAGCCCGATGTGCAGGTCCGCTGTAGCGGCCTGGCCTTGTGATTGTCTGCCGTGCCCAACCGTGAACAGCGCGGCAATGGTTTCCGAACAAAGAGACGTCGCCTTCTGCAGCGTATCCGTAGGGTGGCAAAGCCCGGCTTGGCTTGTCCGCGGCTGGTGGTGGCCTTTTGCCAGACAAAGCCCGTTCTGCTTCTGTCCCTTTCTCTGCTTTTTGTGCTGCCCACAGACAAAGAGGTCTCTTTTCCTATCGCCTGCGTTCAGCCGCACTGCCCTCTGATCAGAACGGCATGAAAGGCTTCCGTAGTGTCGTTGCCCAGCCCCAACGCCCTGGAATGGGCTTTTCTCCTGTTTGTCTTGGTCTCGCCGCTGCGCTAGCCGCCAAAAAAGAGCCACTTTTGCGGAGTCGAAAACGCTGTCTTACGAAGCCAGATGTTGGCAGGAGAAACGCTGGCAGGCCACCACCACCACCCGCCAGGGACACGGGGCGGTGGAGCCCCCTTTTCTCGTTCGAGCAGCGATGGGCGAAAACGAGCGATGCAGACGGCACACAAAAGAACCGCCGCCTCGTAAACAGGCAGCGAGTGGGTGTGTGGGTGGGTGAGTGGGTGAGTGGCCGCCGTGGTCGCCTCTTGGCCTCAAGTTGGCCTCA
This sequence comes from Ceratocystiopsis sp. VPRI43766, assembly GCA_019925685.1. NCBI lineage: Eukaryota > Fungi > Ascomycota > Sordariomycetes > Ophiostomatales > Ophiostomataceae > Ceratocystiopsis > Ceratocystiopsis sp. VPRI43766. Next base: position 60,739 of record JADHKF010000041.1, on the reverse strand, counting down.
AGTTGGCCTCAAGTTGGCCTTTGGGGGGAATGGACCATGGGCCGAGACTGACGTTGGCACAGTACCACCCAGCCATTTGGCACTGTTGCTGGCTCGCTCCCGGTGCTAATTATTACTGGGGGGGCAGCCGCCAAGAGACGACGCCTGTCTGCAGCTTTCTCTGCAGCGCTCAGGTTGTGTGAGTGAGACACCCGCGAATCGGGAGCCTTGTTTCCGCACGCTCTTTCTGTTGAAGCGGAGATTGCGTATCGCACATACTGCTACTGCTACTTTACTACCTGCCAGGCAGGCAGATAGAGACCCCCCCCTGTGCGCTACGCAGGGGCCTTCCTGTAGCGAAACAAGAAGGAAGCACAGGAGGCCAGGAGCCATGTTCCTTCGCTCGCTGCTGTTTGCCTGTTTACGGAGTACACCGTGTGGCTTTCTAGTCCTTCTGTTTTTGGCATCCCGCCACCCGCTCCTTCCAGATCGGCACACGGCTCCTGCCACGGTAGAACTGCAGTTTTGGGGCAGGGGCAGGCAGGCAGACTTGGGGCACTCTTGGGGCGAAGATGCGCTGAACGAAGAAGGAAACAATAGAGGTGGCTAAAAGATAAAAGACGAACCCCCCAGACAACCAGAAAAGAAGGAATGAATCACGGAGAAAACGAGCGAAACTGCCGTGTCCTCGCACTGTCTGGTGCAGTCTCACTATCGCACGACGGAGAATTCAACAGTCGAATTCACGCACACCAGCACGGCCTCGGATTGGTCAGTCCGGCCCATCCCTCCCCCCTTTCGCGGTAGGGCACGCCGGGCCAGGAGGGCGTGCTGAGCAACGCAGGCCGCCCGTTCTCTTAGCGGCTGACGCGCGCACAGTGTGCCCACGCGTCCACCAAATCGCCTCCGGAAGATCGCTGTAATGATCACTGTAATCACTGTAATCACTGTACTCTCGCACCGCGGCAACCGCACGGCTGGGAAAGCGAACAACACGCCTTCCCTTTTCTCTCGACTGCTGCTGCTCGGGAATTGCTCGCGCCCTCCTTCCCTCTTGGTCTGTCTACGACACGCTTGCCGCATCTGCTACGAACGCCGACACGATTTGCACCCCTTACGCCCTTCTGTGCACCCTCTTTTCCGCGTTCTTTTCGACCCTCTGCAACCCCCCCCCCCCCCCTCTCTCTCCAGCCCGAGAAACCCACCCCGGGTAAGAAACCGAGCCAACTCCTCTCCTCCCTCCTCTTCTTTTCCCGTCCGAAAACCCTGCTCTGGCTCCCCTGATGCCACCGCCTGCTTGCCTTTGACGAGGCACATCTGCCCTTTTTTCGAAACCCATTCGACAATCCCAACGAACAAACGAAACGGAAACCACTGCTTTTTTTGTTCGACGGGCCTTTTTTTTTCTGTCTCGTTCGACAGGCACAAAAACCCACACTGTCTAGAGCACTACTATTACGATTACAGGGCCTCTGCCCACTAAAGACGTCGGGAGCCGTCGGCGGCAGGTCTTTTCTCTCTCTGCCTTGGGCCTCTCGCTTCACGTCGCCCTCACCCCTCCCCCCCAAGCCGCCTGTTTCTGCTCTTCTCGTCTTGCTCCCGTCTCAGCAGGAGGAGTCGACTGGCCTCGTGCGTCTGGAGGCATTGCAGACCCTTATCCGTCCCCGACCATGTCGACACCCACCACCGCCACCGCGACGCTCCCCCCTTACGCCGCTGGTTACCCTTTCGCCCACCAGTCGTCCTACCGCCAGACCCTGCCAGGAGGCTCGTCTACTCGTCTGGCACCACCGCAGGCCTCGCCATCCTCGTCGGCCGCCCATTACGCATCCTACTCGCCCACGGCCGCGTCAAACGGCGTCCACCACGCCGCGCCCTCGGTTGTGATCAACAGCGGCCACGCAACAACGCACACTGCACACACTGCACACACTGCACACGCGGGCGCGGCTACCCATACAGCCCATACCCCAGGCACAATGCACCCATACCCCCCGAGCCACGCCCGCCCGGTCTACCACGCCGAGCGGGCAGACGCCACGTCGCCCAATTTCACAACGTCGTCCACGGCCACTGTGACGACGCCCAACGCACGGCACACCTATGGCTCTGCCGCGGACTCGACGGCCACGCAGGCGACCACGGCCGCTGGCCTGAGCCCCCATCCCACACAGGTGTCTTCGTCTCGCGACTCGCAATCGCTGCGGAAGCGCCGTCGATCGGGCCCGCCCGACTGGGAGACTTTCTACAAGAACGGGCTGCCGCAGGAAGTCATTGTCATCGAGGACACGCCCGAGCGCGACGACCAAACCGACCGCCGCTACGCGCAACCCGATGGCGCTGGCAGTGCATCGGCCGCGGCCTACCACTACGACGACGCCGCCGACCAGCATCTGTCCAAGAAGCGTCGCCGCCAGGACGATGGTGACAGCCGCTACGATCCGGTGCACAGCTACATTCACGCCTCGTCGGGCGGGTCGACCGTCTCGAGCGACCGCACGCACTCCAACTCGCTCGGCTCCTTCTACACGACTGCCGGGACGAGCACAGCGGTGAACACGGCAGGCACATCCCTGGCCTCCTCCAACGGCATGTACGAGTACGACCCCGGCTCCCTGGGCCAGAAGCGTAGACGCACCACCCGCCAGCAGCTGGCCAACGAGTCGCGGAAACGCGACATGGCTGCCTCCGGCTTGGCTTATGCCAGCTACCGGCCGCCGCCCTTGCCACCGGTGAAGGCCTCCGATGTCGAAGTCAAAGTCATCCACGACGTAAGTCTCGCACCCCGTTCTTTTGCCTTCCATTGCGCGTGCTCAAACTAATGCTTCCAGGCACACTACAACAAGAACATCAAAGTCGACGACGACGACGGGCACTACATTGTTATTCCTGATGCCGACCTCACCGACCGATGTAGGTTTCCCTTATCGTCCCTCTCTCTGCCTCCTCCACACGACTGACTTTTTTTTTTTTAGATCAAATGGTCAAGTTGCTCGGCCAGGGCACTTTTGGAAAGGTTGTCCAGGCCCGCGACCGCCGGCGAAACGAGCTGGTTGCTGTCAAGATCATCCGATCCGTCCAGAAGTACCGCGATGCATCCCGCATCGAGCTGCGTGTGCTGGAGACGCTCAAGGCCAACGACGGCGAGAACCGGAACCGCTGCATCCACTTGCGTGAATGCTTCGACTACCGGGGCCACATCTGCATCGTCATGGACCTCTTGGGCCAAAGCGTGTTCGACTTCCTCAAGGGAAACAACTTTGTCCCCTTCCCCAACAGCCAGATCCAGAGCTTTGCTCGGCAGCTCTTTACGAGCGTGGCCTGTACGTGCACACAACACTTTCCCTGTCGTATCATGCGAATAACCACTCTGACCTGTACCAGTTCTTCACGACCTGCAGTTGATTCACACGGACTTGAAGCCCGAAAACATCCTTCTCGTTGACGCAACCTACCAGACCTTTACCTACAACCGCAAGATCCCCTCCTCCTCGTCAACCGTCGCTCGCCAAGCCACCCAGCGCCGGGTCCTGCTGGACACGGAGATTCGGTTGATTGACTTTGGTTCAGCGACGTTCCAGGACGAGTATCATTCATCCGTCGTCTCGACCCGGCACTACCGTGCTCCTGAAATCATCCTGGGCCTGGGCTGGTCGTTCCCCTGCGACATCTGGAGCATAGGGTGCATTCTTGTCGAGTTCTTCACCGGCGACGCCCTCTTTCAGACGCACGATAATCTCGAGCATCTGGCCATGATGGAAGCCGTCTGTGACGCGCGCATCGACAGCCAGCTGGTTCAGCAGGTGGTCAAGTCGACACGCCATGGCGGCAACCCGGCGGCGAAGTATTTCAAGCGGTTACGGCTCGAATACCCCAACGCCGAAACGACGCGCGCTTCGCGGCGATTTGTCCGGGCGATGAAGAAACTCAATGTGCGTCTTCTTTTGGTTTGTGCCTTTCGATTTTAACGTTCATGACTAACCCGGGCAACAGGACATCATCCCGACCAGCAGCCCGTTCCTGCGGCAATTTTTGGATCTGCTCCGGCGTATTTTTGTTTACGACCCAGCACAACGCATCACAGCCAAGGAAGCGCTGCAGCACCCGTGGTTCCGCGAGATCGCCATCCAAGATGACGGCACGGAAGCGGCAAAGATTAGGCAGCAGCGCGCCCGCGAATCCCGCGAGCGGGGGACAACAAGGCCCGCGCAGTACCGCGCATGAACAGGAACCGCGTGCTGTGCACGACGGGCAGGCAAACTCACTTCAGGCTGGGGGGAAAAAAATTATACCACGCATGACCTCGCATCGCATGGGTGCGCGGGACGTGCAGAGCGATGGATATGATGGCGTCACGATTTACTTGATTTTTGTTGGGCACGGCTGGGAGGATTGATTCACTTGGGAGCATGGCTTCGAGGCACGCAAGCAACGGTACATATGGGGCTTGCATGTTGCCCGAGCCCTTTAAGGCACTGGCATCTTACTTGGGCGTTGTATTTTCCTTGCATTTTCCCCTACGTTTTTTCTTGCGTTACCCGTTTCTCATTATATCTTTTCTCTTCACTTTCCTGTCTTGTTCTCATCGGTTTGTTTCCTGGTTCTTGCTTTCTGTGCATCTCTGGCCGATGGGTGGTTGTATGGGTCAAGCAAGAGTCGGTTTTTGTTCCTTGGAAGTTGCCTGGTTCGGGGAACCTAGACACGGTGCGAGTGCTGTTCCTTGGCTAGGGTCGCGACAGACAACGAGACAGATGAACGACAGGGCAGACCGCTGCAAACGGACGAGATAATGAACAAAGACAAAGCGCAGACGTTCTCTCCCCACCGCCGCGGCGGAACCGTGACGACAATGGCATTGACAGACTTGGGAGAGCGGCCAAGGGCCTCCTCCTCTCGCGAACGTTGCTCTTTCACTAACTGTTGTTCACTGTTCACAAAGTTGAACAGCAGCTGAACAGATCTTTTTCTTTGTTTGAACGAAGTCAACAATGTGTTGTTGTTCACGAATGCAACAAAGACCATTTGTTCGTGAACAGAACAAGCCAAGTCGAAGAGAGGATAAATAGCACAGCCCTCCTCCCCCCTCTCTCGCTGTCGCTCTTCTCTTGTTTTATACGTTATTTTGATTTTTTTCCATCGCATACCACGCCCCCTTTCCCTTATCTTTCTTCGAACAAACAAAACCAAGACCTCTTTTTCTGTTCGTTTGCTCGAGAATAAAGGAGCCACTGTTGCCTTTGTTCTTTGCCGCGCCCAGTCTGCTGCTGCATCTGCAAACAGAAAGACGTTGCCCGGGTAAGCAAACATAACCGACCTTTGCCTGACTGACCTGACTTGTCTTTTAGGGGAGACCCTCGGCTCTTTGAGCTCTGCAGCTGTTCTTCCCGGCCGAGTCACCATGGGCCAGAGCCTCAGGAGCGTGCCCCAGCAGGCCTTGGCCGAGCTGGCGCTCGTGCTGAACCTGCGCCTGGAGGACCTGGAGAAGACCGGGCGCCATGGCGACCGGGCCCGGCCAACGTCGGCATGGACGGCCAACCAGAAGAACCTGGTGCGCCAACTGCCGCCTTGCTTCCAGCAGCACCGCCCCGCGCGCTGTGCTCTGACCAAGCTATCGCAGCTGACCAAACGGGTTGCCATTGCGATTTCCGGCGGCGCCAAGCACATTTCGCAGCACAAGGCCCCGGACGGCAAGGGCCTCGACGACCGGCTGCACCCATTCTCGACGGCCACGGTGCTGTGCCGCGTGCATCGCAAGATGAACCCGGTCCTGGTGCGTGAGATTTTCTACTACCTCTCGCGCGAGGTGGCGGACCATGCCGACCCGATTCGCCGCCACGCCCGACACGACGACAACAACAACACCTCGAGCGATGAGAGCGACAGCGACACAGACCCCAGTGTGTGCAAGTCCAAGACGGTGCGCGACTGGAGCCACCGGATGTTTGGGCTGAGTGCGCTGTGGTGCGACGCGGCGACGTTCCGGGCGCTGGAGCTCGGCTTCCCTTCGGCGGAGGCGCGCCGCAGCCACAAGGCCAAGGGCGACGGCGACCAGCGGCGGCACGGCATCCACAGCGTGGACCGCATGCCGCAGCTGGACTGCCCGTGCGAGGCGTGCATTCTGGCGGCGATCTGCACGCAGCCCCAGGCGCTGGTGGACCTGCGGGCCGGGCTCATGAGCCGCGTGGCGCATGCTTCCAAGGAGGAGGAGCGGCGGCAGAAGCACCAGCAACAGCACAAGCAGACGCACAAGCAGACGCAGCCCAAAGACCGCAGGGGCAAGCGGCGGGCCCATCGGACCAAGCCGGCCCGCGCGGCACGCTTCCCGCGGCTGTGGAAGGTGGTGGAGGCGTTTGTCGACGCGTGCGACGACGCGGTCGCCGACACCATCCGCCGCAACAGCGAGACGCTGGCCGACGACCTGTACCTCGTGCGGCAGTGCGAGGCGCGGCGGCGGCGGCAGCGCGCGCATGAGCAGCGCCTGCAGCGCAATGCGCGGCAGCGCCGCCGTGTGCACGGCCACGGCCACAAAGAGCCTGCGCGCATGGCCACCGACAACGGCCACCGCCAGCCCCTGCCCCTGCTGCCGGACAGCCTGGACCCGTGGGCGACAGGTCATACCGACAACCCCCACCGCCCCCGCCACCATCGCACACACCGCACCCACCACGCCCATCATACAGACAGCCAGCAAGAGACGAGCGGTCACGATGCTGGCCGCGGCCGTGAGCCCAGCACCTATGCGAACCCCGAGGACGGCATGTACTGCGGCCAGAGCGCGATGAACGGCGCCGCTCCTGCTCCTCCAACAACAACTGCCTTGCCTTCCTGGGAGGGCAACTACCTGCACGCCATCTACGACTACACGTCGGCGGCGCCCAGCCCGTACGGCCTCTACAGCATGCCCGGCCACGCCAACAGCTCGTTTGTGTCGGCCACGGTGCGCACGTCCACGCAGACGCTGCGGCACCGGCCGTCGCGCATCCCCGTGCGCCAGCTCGGCTCGCGTGTGCCGGAGACGGTGCCGGAGACGGTGCCGGAGATGACACAGGCTCCCCCCCCGCGGGCAACGCCGTCGCGGCTGTCGCGGCTGTCGCGGCCCATCTCGCACATCCCGGTGGCCCGGTCGACGGCCTCGTCTATGCGCTCGGTGCCGACCACTGTGCGTGCCACGCCGTCGCGTCTCTCGCGCCCCATCTCGCACATCCCCATTGCCCGGTCGACGGCCTCGTCGTCCACGCGCACGGCCTCGAACGGCATGCATGCGTCGCCGCAGTCCCGGGTCCAATCGACGGCCCGGTCGACGTCGCCATCGACAACGACGCCGCCTAGGAAGAACCCTGGGCGGCCATCAACACAGCGGCCATCAACACAGCGGCCTGCTCGCCCCGACAAAAGCACCAGCCGTCAGCCACGGCCGCCACGCCCGGTGACGCCTGTGTCGCCACTGTCGTCGCAACCGTCGCGTGCAAACACCCGCACGCGCACGCGCCGATCGACTTACGCCGTCAGCTCCTACCTTGCGTCGCAGGCCGACCCGATTGCCGACTACGAGAAGCCTCGCATCCCGTCGACGCGGCTGACGCCGTCGCCGCCGGCCGTGGAGCTGCCACAACAGCAACAGCAGCACCAGCCCCAAGAGCCGCCCCCGGCCTCGTCCTTCTACTCGAGCGGCGACAACAACAACGACGACGACCGCCAGCCGTGGTGGGCGATGCAGCAGCGGCCGCCGTCGGTCACGCCGGACGACTCCATCAGCTGCGTCATGATGCGCCGCTACGACGCGCAGGCCGAGCAGGCGCAGCAGCAGTGGCGCGCGCGGCAGCAGCAGCTGTGGACCGAGCTGCAGCGGCAGCAGGCGCAGCGCGCGCAGGCGCTGGCGCAGCTGACGGGCGCGCCGACGGGCGACACGCGCCAGTCGCTGCAGAGCGCGCTGCCGCCGTACCTCAGCCAGATGGCGCCCATGGCGCCGCCCCCCTCGGCGCCGCCGCCCTCGGCGCCGCCGTCGGCCGTGCCGCCGCCGCTGCAGGTGCGCCGCCTGCCGCCGCCGCTGCCGCGGCCGCCGCACCTGCAGCCGCAGCCGGTGCGGCTCAGCCCGTGGACCCGGCTGCAGACGCAGATGCACGGCCGGCCGCTGCCGCCGCAGGAGGAGCCGCAGGCGCCGGCGCTCTCGCAGCGGCTCGCGACGGCGTCGGGCATCACGCTCTGGCCGGGGCCGTGCATGTACGACTAGTTTTGCTACTACTCTTGGCTTTTGGATACTCTTCTGGATACTCTCATGAATCTATTTTCGTAATTTCTACTGAACCTGATGGAACCCGTCCTGTGAAAACGCCTACTCCTCGCCCTCGTAGAGCTTCTGCAGCGCCGGCAGGTACGCGGCCGCCGCGGCAAAGTCGCCCAGGCGCACGCGCATCTGGTCAAAGGCGACGAGCACCTGCATGGCGCCCTGCCCGGCGCCGCCCTGGCCGTCGCCGTCGCCCTGGTCGTCGCCAAACACGGGGATCTTGGGGTACCGCTGCGAGAAGTGCGTCAGCAGCACGCGGCGCGCGCCCATCTGGCGCCCAATGGCGAGCGCCTCGCCCATGGTGCTGTGCTTCTTGGCGACGGCCTCGCCGGCCAGCTCGTCGTCAAACGTGCTCTCGTGCAGCAGCAGCGTCGCGCCGCGGCCGAGGCGCGCAAACGCCGCCGACGGCCGGCAGTCGCCCGAGTAGGCGACGCGCAGGGGCTCGGACTCGCCCCCCCCTTCTTCTTCCTCCGCCGCCGCCCAGGTAAAGACCGTCGCCAGCGCCCCGTGGCAGTGCTCGACCCGGCACGCGTCGATGCGCTGCAGGCCGAACTCGCGCGCCTCGGCCGCCGCAAAGACGACGGGCGCGCACGCCTTGTCCGTGCCGGGCCCGGCCTCGGCCGCCGCCAGCTCGACCAGCCGCACGCGGTCCAGCCCGTAGTCCTCGATCTCGGCGTACTCGCGCAGCCAGTGCAGCATGTTGACGTGGGATGCGACCGCCAGGCGGGGGGCAGCCGCCATGTCTGCCGTCGCGTCCCGCCACGCCCGCACCACGCTGACGGTCCCCAGGTGGTGGTCCGCGTGCAGGTGGCTGATCCACACGGCGCGCAGGTCGCGCAGAACCTCCGCCAGCTGCGCCGCGCCAAACAGCCGCCGCATCGAGCCCAGCGTGTTCTCGCCGCAGTCAAACAGGTAGCTGCCCACGCCCGGCACCCGCACCAGCGTCGCCGACACGTTGCGGTACTTGGACGGCATCGCCGAGCCCGTCCCCAGCGGGATCACCTCCGTGTCGGGGCGCGGCAGAGCCGGTGTCGCAGCAGAAGACTTGGTTGCCGCCGCCGCCTTGTCCCGCGCCCCGTCCGCCAGCGCCAGCACCCCCGGGTCCATGCTGTGCACCGCCTGCACAAAGTCGACAAACGGATACACCTTGTCGTCCTCCTCAATCACCTGCGGCGCCAGCCGGATCGTCCAGCCCGGCCGCGCGGCCGTGAACGGCAGCGGCTTTCCATCTGTTGCTGCTGCCGCCGCTACCGGCGCCACGTTGTTGTACTGCTGCAGCGGGAACCGGTCCGGGTCGATGCGGTGGTGCTGCACCTGCAGCGCCGCCGCCGACGACAGCGCCAGCCGGTTGGCGCACGTGTCGGTCGACGAGACGACGTGGCGGATGCGGTTGTGCGCTGCCATGAACGCCTGCACGCGCCCGTCGTGCACAACGCCCGGCCCCAGCAGCCAGAACATGGTGTTGATGGCGTCCAGGATGGCCGCGTTGGCCCACTCGGGCCGCGCCAGGAAGGCGTCGATGTACGCCGCATCCGGCAGGTCGACGACGGCAAAGGCCGCGCCATCGACCGTCGGCCCGATCACCCGGTCCGGCGTGATGATCTCCGGCTGGCCGGCCGCGTCGCGCAGCGTCGTCGACGCCACGCTCTCGCCCGCCACCAGCAACCGGATGTCGCGCTTGGCCACGCCCAGCCGCGCCGCCGCCGCCGCGTCCACCTTGCCGCGCCGCGGGTGGTTGCGCACAATGTAGCACATTGACTGCCGCGCTGGTGCCGTCGGCGGCAGCGCCTGGATCAGCGCCCCCGGCCACGGCTGCCGCACCAGCACCGGGATGTCCGGCACGTCCGCCTGCTCGCCCGGCAGCGGGCCCGTGTACGCCACCAGCTGGCCGTCCGCGTCCTTGACAAACAGCTTCGCCGGCAGCTTCGCCGCGTGCAGCGTCGTCTCCGTCAGCGCGTCCAGCCGCCAGCTCGAGTCGAACATGTGCGACACCACCGCGTCCAGAAACGCCTGGTCATCCGCTGCCGTGTCCGCCGCGTCTGCCATGTCTCCATGGCTGCGTTTGCGCGATGCCGATGCTGCTACCGGCCCATCGGCAAACACGGGCACGTACCACACCATAATGTTCTCGTCGGTCCAGTCGGGTTCGCGGAAGGCTGCGCCCTCGCCCTCGCTTTTGCTCGCCCCAGCCGGGTCCTCACGCACCTCGTGCGGCAGGATCGGCAGACCCTTGCGGAAGACGAAGCGCCGCGCCGTCGCCAGCAGCTGCTTCAGGTTGGTGCCGCCGTGGATGCTGAGGCCCTTGGGTGCAGCCGCGGCGGCGGCGGCCGCGGCGGCACCGCCGCCGTTCTTGCCCTTCTTCTTGGCCGCCTCCGCCACCGCGGCAGCCCGCGCAGACGACACCACCTCGGCAATCGTCAGCACCAGGCCCAGCAGGCCGCCGGCCGTCGGCCAGCTGACGGCGCCGGTCAGGAAGATCTCCTCGGCGCGCGCCAGCGACACCTTTTGCTGCACAAACACCCGCTGCGTGCCCTCGGCAATGTGTCCAAACAGGTAGCGCTTGCTGTCGTGGTGCATCAGCAGACACGTGCCCGGCGTGTCCGCCGTCGGCGTCGTCACGATCTGCACAAAGTTGAGCATTGGCGTGACGGGGCGGCGGGCGGCCGCGGGGACGGGAGTCTTCGACGACGACGACACCGGTCGTTCAAAGAGAAAATACCGCTGGCGGCTCTGGCGCGAGCGTGTGTAGCGCCGTGTCGGGACAACGGTGACGCGGCTGTTGAAGAGTCCGGCCGGGATGGTCGTGGTCGACGCGGCAAACGGCTCGGAATCCGCTGGCGACGACGACGGTGGTGACGGTTCTGTTGACTGGCGCTGTGTCTTCAGGGTGCGCTGGCGTTTCTGCTCGGGCATGGCCGCGGCACGGCGAGCAAGACAGGCGGCGGTCGTCGAGACAGCGCGGGCGGCAGAAAACGCGAATCGAGGACGCTCGCAGAAAACAGGCCCCAGTGGCAGGCGGGCCGGTCGCATGAAGAGGGCAATATGCCTGCACAGTAGGCCATAGACCCGAGACCGGGGCTGCACGCTGGAATCGTCGTTATCTGGCCGTGTGACTCAAGCGGGAGCACTCGTGGCGAGACTGTGGTCGTGTTTTGTGGTGGAGGCGGCTTCGATTTTCTTTTTTTTCTTTTTTCGAGTTGCGTATCGTTATCCAAATCGGGCAAGATTACTCAGCCAACAAAATCTTGGACACCCCTCCATCCATCTCTCCCCCCGTGGTGACCATTCTTTTCTTTTGTTTTAGTGATCCGGCTCAGTTCGTTTGCTAGATGATCCGGTGAAGTTCGCCGCGGCGACGCATGACCCCGGCTGCGCGGTTCACAAACTTCTCCTCGTCCTTGGCAATGACTTCCTTGTAGTACGGGTCCTGGAACGCTGCCTCGAACTTGTCCAGGTCGGCCAACGCAAACACAGCACAGCCGTCCCAGTCTTCCAGCGCGGTGTGGGCGCCGGCAACCTCGGGGCCGACGACAGGGCGTTCGCCGTTGAGCCCGGCCTTGAGGTGCAGCTGGAGGATCAGTATCGGTGCTGGACGAGTGTTCTTCCTGTCCGTGTCTGCCCACACACCTGCTGGTATTCCAGAAAGCCGTGCTTCAGAGCCCATGGCCGGACCAGTGGCCCGTGGACATTGACCCAGTGGTCGTGGAACTGCTCCTGTGTCAGGCCGGGCTTGCGCTTCAGGAAGGAGACAATCCCAAACGGCTTCCGCGGTGCTGAATCCGCTGAAGGTGCACTCGTGTCAGTCATCGTGCGCAATGATTCTCAGCAGCCGTAACTCCCACTGATTTGAATCGTAGAGAACTGTGGTTTGTTTGAGCTTCGCAGCACTTGAATCTGCAGGTTTCTATAAGGCACAGCATCGACGCGTGGTCCGGAAAAGCGTATCCGTAGAGCACGAGGGGGTAAATTCTATCCCTTTATCTAATTTGCTCGGCCAGGCTCGAGAAATCGATCTTGTAGTTGTGGCTGAACCTCAAAAGTAAAAGCTCTGCCCAGCATGTGCAATGGCATACTCGCAGCCAAGCGGATTGCGCGCTTCGTAGGCTTGTAGCTGCTCCAGAATGATGTCGCCTGGCAGCGGCCCATCCTTCAGTGTTTCCTTCACATGAATGATAACGACCTTGAGGCCTTGCAGCGGCAGCCGTGTCTCGGCCGGTGCACCACACCCAAGCTCGCTGCTGTCAGCTACCGGAGCCGAAACGGGCCCCGCGCTGCGACCATCCAGAATGGGCAGCTCGGCCGTCGGCGTGGCCATGCGCGGTGTTGTCGCGGCAGTATCGGCCGGCGTGGCAAATGCTGCGGTCGCGGCAGAACTTTGAACTGGTGGTCGTGTTGTTCGTGGGGATACAGGGTCGTCCAGTGAGGACGCAGCACTGCCACGGATCTCCCCGCCCGTATATATGGGCTCCGTCACCGTCTTGCGCCGACCGTAGCTCGTGGGTTGCGCGACGGCTCCCGCATTCGCCCGGTCCTCGTCACCGTTGTAGCGCTTGCGCTTCCTGCCCTCGCGGTCCCGCTGTTTCTGCTCTTTCTCTCTTTGTTGCTGCTGCTGCTGCTGCTCCAGCACGATACGTGCTTCTTGGACTTCGGCTGCAAGGGCCGCCATCTCTTCGATAACAAAGCGCGGTGCCAAGTGACCGTAGAGGCGGTCCAAGGGCTGAGAATCGTCGTAGCTGCACTCAATGAAAATGGCTGCGAGATTCCCCGCGGCAATCTTGGGCGCAGCTTCTTGCCAGACTAGACAGTTGCGCGGCGATAGTGAGATCGAGTCCGGCTCGACGTCGCCAAACATGAGAACCTCCCGGCCGGTCGCCACATCCCGAATAAAGTATGCGCTCGAATCATACACACACATGCTCTCCCCTGGTGGGTTTGCACCAGGCAGGGCCATGCCCAGACTCGATCGACGCGCGGCGGATGCACCGCCGCCAAGACCCGAGAGAAGAGCCAGGCTATTTCGCCGAGACAGCGATGCTTGCGGCTGCTGCTGTGCTGGTAGTGGTTGTTGTACCTGTTGAGGCTGTGGTACCTGCTGTGCCGGAAGGGCGGATTGTATTGGCGGCACCTGTTGTTGTGCCTGCAGCTGCTGTAAGAGCAGGTCTTGTTGTAGCTGCTGTTGCTGCTGTTGTAGGCTGGGTTGTATGGTGGGGGACGACGCCGCCGGCTGGGAATGGAGAGCGAGAGGAGAGGAAGATGAGGGCTGGGCATATGCGCCGCCGCCCAGGCTGGCGTTGCTTCCCGCACCGGGGTGGACCACGATACGAGGGCTTAATACCCCGAGATTTGGCGGGACGTTCCCGGAATCCACGCTGCCGATGCGAGGGCTCGCTACGCTTCCGCGGTGACTGTGACGTTCGATGCAGTGGCCGTGGCTGACACTCCACATCTTGACAGCCAGGCCATCGCTGATTTCAGCGTATCCGCGGCCTTCACCGTCACCCAGCGCGGGCGAGCCGCCTTCGACGAGGCGCATGTAGGTCACAAGGCCAGCGCCATTGTTTTCGTCCGACAAATTTGGCCAGATGATATTGTTGAATATGTGATTCTTGAAGGCGGAAATGGTAGACGGTAGGCCGGCCAAGCGTTTGGGCCGTGTGCCGGGGAGACCGGCCGTGTTGACGACAAAGCCGGAGATGTGGTCCAGATGCGGGTGCGTGATGAGATAAGTATCAATCAAAGACCGCTGAATGAACGCGGCATTTGCGGAGGCGCTAGCATGGGGCACTTCCAGGCCGGCAAAGGGCCCGGTGGTGAGCGTGTAGGGCGCAGTTGGGAAAGATGACAAGTCAGCCTCGCCGGCGTTGCCATCGCCGTCGCCGTCGCCGTCACCGTCTGTGCTCCCCGTCGCACTGCTTCCCGCCGCCGGAGGACGCAGCCCCGGTGGCAGAGTCTGCTCAAGAATGCGCGTAACAGAGCTGAGAAGAACACCAGCGTCTAGGGCAACGATAGAACCACGTCGCCACCCCTCGGCAGTCGACCGCACCAAGAAAGCGGTTGTGTTGGCCTCTTGCGGGCCTCCCCCCGCACCCTGGCCGTGTTAGCATCAGATAAGACGACATGTCGCCCGATGACTCCTGGCCCGTGCTCATTCACACGTCGTTTGGGGGCCGTATGACAAAAGGATCGATCAATGAATAAAAAGCGGTAAAATCATTGACAGGGCTCTCACCAGAACAATCACCTGCAGAGCAGGTGGCTTGGATGCGGCAGGCCCGGCCGGCCCTTCGGCCGCACTGCCGCTCATCGCAGGATGCAGACAATGGGGTTTCTCCACGGCTGAGTAAAGATCAAGCCGTATTCAGGTAGGTCGAGTCCCTATCTCGAGTCTGATCGGGATTTGCCTCGTCTTTGGCTTTATCTCTTCCCCGGCGCGGAGAGCTGGGCAGGGAGGCAAAGGTGGGACAGAAGAGTGCAGAGCGACGAGAAAAAGTAGAAGAAATGCGAGGACAAGAATCAAGAAAGAGGAAAAGAAAAACAAGACAAGGACCATAAGAAGAAAAACGAGTACTGCTGCTCTGTCCTGTTTTCGTGTCAATTGCCAGAACAGCAACTTTGTCGCTCACGTGCAGGCCAAGGTCGCTCTTGCTGGACCAGGTTGTTGACGATTGCAGATGGATCTCGGACGGAGCGATCGCCCAACGCGGCTTAGGCCTAGCTACCGGCCCAGACCAGGTTATGCATGGATCCGCACTAAACTGCGCTCGCTTGCCTGCAGCAGCAGCGGGCGCTGGCTGCTCTTTCCTTTCTTCCGCAGCCCACCGTGCAACAAAGAGCAGCTGTATTACGAGTCTACACAAAGGGACTGGACGGCGCCTTCCCCCATCGCAAAGCCGTTTTTGATTGTGGCTTTATCGCACCTTCCTCTTCCGTCGCGCCGTTGCGCCTTCTTTTCCCGTGACCCAGGCTTTACTGGTAACTCGTATGTAGCTCTGTAGCTCAAGCCATAGGCAGCGATCCGCGCCGGAGTGGCCGAAATCACCCATCAAGCGCTTATGCACCCAAACAATACAAGAGCCGGCCAGCAGTGCAAAGCTCACCCGTGCATGCACAACGGACTATTGACCGACGGGTGGGTGAGAATACGGGGCCCCGTGTCTACGTGTTACATCTCGGCGCGCCTCCGTGCAGAACAAAGAGGGGGGGGAAGCATACGACAAACGGGATCAACCATCGAGGTGCGGTGTCAAGGAGGCAGTGCCAAGAATGTCCAGGAGATGCTCTGCCATGCGACTCGGAGCAGCCGAGAAAGGGGTTGCCGGGATGGTCCGGGATCTGCAACACGATGGCTTCGTCGCATGCTACGAAGAACTCTGCAGACCGCATGTCTGATGAAGGAGATTGCGTCTTGCGACTGGTATTCTGAAAACGAGAACGAGAACGAGAACGAGAACGAGAGAAAAAGGAAATACGAAATGACTTACCTGGCAGATGGCCGGGCGCAGATGTGTGTGATGGGGCTTACCTACCGCTGAAAAAAAGATACTTACCTGCCGTCACATGAAGCCCTCCATGCCCGGGTACTGCTGCGCATACCCGGCATCTTCCTCTTCCAGCAAGGAGGCAAAGAACAGCTCGTTAAACGCCTCTGCGTCTGCCAAGGCATCCACGGCCTGGCGCTTCGCCTGCGGCGAGGACACCCTGGACAACGACCGCCGCAACGGGGACCGCAACGACGGCGACCGCAGCAAAGGAGACCTGAGCGAAAGACGCCGCGCGGGCGACAGCCGTGCTGGCGACGGTTGCGATGGCGACGGCCGCGATGGTGACGGTCGCGACGGCGACGGCCGTGATAGCGACAACCGCGACGGCGATGACAGCGCCCGCGACGGCGATGGCAGCAGATCCGACGGCGACAGCGCTTGCTGCAGCGGCGACGGATGCGCCGGCAAATGCCGCAGCCGCCCAGGCGACGACGTCGACGACCCGCCAAACAACGAGGACCGCGAGCCGGACGAGCGGCTCATGCTGCGCGTGATCCGGCGTCTGGACGCTGGCGGCTCCTCGGCAGGCAGCAGCTGCAGGTCCGACGCCTTTCGCTTCCGCGTGGAGCCGTCCGGTGCCGTCTTGGGACGAGGGGGCGTGTCTGCACGGCGCGGCGGCGCCGGCAGCAGCGGTCGCAGCGGTCGCAGCGGTCGCAGCATTCCGGCAGTCTTGGGCCGCGGCGTGGGCAGCTCTGCCAGCGGCTGTGCCGCAGGCTGTTGCAGATGAAGATGCCGTAGCTGAGGCCGCCGCACTGGCCGGGGCTGAGACTGGGGCGCAGGCTGTGGCTGCTCCTCCAGTTGTGGCTGCTCCGGTTGTGGTTGCTCCAGCTGTGGCTCCTCGGGCTGTGACTGCTCCGGCTCTGGCTGCGGCTGCTGCTCCGACTGCGGTTGTGCCTCTGGCTGTGTCTGTGTCTCCGGCTCCGGCTGTGTCTGCGGTGGCGATGTCCCGTTAATTAAGGCCATGTTGAGAGGGCTCTGGCCAAGAAGCAAGGGATCGATGTCAAAGTTCGTCTCCATGTACAAGCCGCCGTGTGCAAAAGAAAGGCCCCGCTGATCTTGGGATTGTTCCGGCTGTTCCGTCTCTTGCGGTTGTTGCGGCTGCTGCAGCTGTTGCGGCTGCTGCAGCTGTAGCGGCTGTTGCAGCTGTTGCGGCTGCTGCAGCTGTAGCGGCTGTTGCAGAAGCAGTTGCTGTTGCGGCTCAATCGGGGAACGACGCTCCATGCTGATGCGGCGCGCTGCCGTGTCGCGCAAGTTGTAGTGGGCGGAATACGGCGTCCGTGGCGTCTGAGGCACCTGCTGCTGCTGCTGCTGCTGCTGCTGCGGCTGCGGCTGCGCCTGCACCTGTTGCCTGGCCCAGTCCTCTAGGTACTGCACTGCCTTGGGCGACTCCCAGAAGAACGGAACGTTGCAGTCCTGCAGTTCCGACATGTCAATCTGAGAGATGTCGATGCCGGCAAAGAGTTCCTGGCCGCCTGCTGGACCGTCTGCCGGCCCATTCGCTGGCGCGTTCAGGTACGCCGGCGGCAGCGGGATCTGAACGGGCGCCGGTGGCGTCAGGCGAGTGATGGCCGCCGGCGTCCCCGTACTCTCCTCGCTGCGGCCGCTGCGCCTGTTGTTGCGTCCGGCTCTCTGTGCAGCGGCCGTCCGCCTGTTTGCACGGCCGTTGCCGTCATCATGGCCGTTGCCGCCGTCCTGACCGTTGCCGTTGTCGCTGTTGGACGCGGCGGGGGACTGCTGATTGCGCTCACGCCGGCGCTTCTTCCGCTCGTTCTCGCGGAACTCGGCCAGCTTGCGCAGGTTGCCCTTGTGCTTCGTGATATCGTAGCCGTTGCGCAGATCGCGGATGCGCTGCCGCGTGTTGGGCTCGCACTCGATCTTCTTGATGGTCAGGTGCCGGTACAGCCGCTGCGTGCTGCTGCGGCGTCGCGTCGTCGGCACGGCCATTCCACCATTCGCATACTGGTCGTGGTACTGGTGCCGCCACTCGTTGTACGCCAAGTAGATGCCCTGGCCGCCCGCGCCGGGGCGCGTCAGACTCATGGGGTTGCGCTCCTCGAGCGGCAGGCTGCGCACGTCGGGCCGCACGTCGGCAAACGTCATCAGCTCCGCCACCGAGATCATCTCCTCCAGACAGAACAGGTGCATGTAACCAGCCACATGGAAGGGGTCGAAGCGGCCGTTGGTCGTCTCGGCCGGGTGCTCGTCCAGGCTGACCTGGAACATGCCGCGGCAGATGGTGCCGCCCTTGATGGGGCACTTCTCGGCGCGGCAGACATAGGACATGGGCGTGGGGAAGCGATCCGCATGCATCGTGGCCGAGCTCTGGATCCAGAGCCGCAGGGGGATGCCGTTGCTGGTGCAGCCGCGGATGTACGCCTCCAGCGTCGGGCGGTCGAACTCCAGGTTCAGATTGAGCTCGCCTTGCTCGGTGTACGTGATCGGGATCTGCATGTCCCCATGCGACGCCACCCAGCGTTGCCGAACGGGCAGGGGGTCGTACCAATCGTAGTCGTTGATGCGGTTCTTGGTCTTCTCCTTGCTGCGGCCATGGCTGACGCGCGCGCCGTGCGGCGGCGGCCGGGCCTTTGGCAGGTGCTGGGTTGTGAGGGCCCTGTCGTATGCCGGCCTGGGCGTGTTGGAAACCATGCCCTGCGGCACTGGCTGCTGCTGAGGTGCTGGCTGCGGTGCTGGCATTGGTGCAGGCTGCGGCACTGGCAGAGGTGCTGACGGTAGTGCTGACTGCGGCCCTGGTGCCGATGCTGCAGGGGGCGAAGAAGGAAGAGGGACAGCCAGGGCGGCCCCGTGGCGGCTCAGAAACTGCCGGACCAGCTGATTCAAGTTGGTAGACATTTGAGGAGACGAGCCTGAGCGCGCTGCTGCCGCAGTCCGCAGGATATTGTACAGGTCTCGTCTTTGCTCGGATGTAAACTGCACGTCCTGTCCAGGGGTCTGAGGTGAAGCCTGGCCAGCTGCCTCGACGACAGGAGCTGGCATGGGCAAGGAAGAAGGCATAGGAAGAGGTGGGGGAACAGTCGGCAACGCAAAATCCGGGAAGGGGGCATTCTCAACCTGTCCAAACCCAGTCTGGGTGAAATTTGGACCGAAGAGCTCATCAAGGTCTGGATAGACTGATGACATCTTGAGAGACAACAGGGGGTAGGCAAAGAAAAAAAAAACGATAAGGGTAAGGTGACGAGTGAACAAGATGGAATAATGATAAAAACAGAAATGAGGCAAATGAACTTGATAGGGTATTCGAGTGAACAACATGATGAGATAGGAGGCATGGCTCTTTTAAATATGTGGACAAGACGTGAACAGAAACTCAACGAGGGAGTGCTGTGCATTCGACGACAATGGCGGTTGGACATTATCAAAGAAGTCAACCCCGGATTAGGAAAATAAACAAAGGCTGGCAGTTTGTGAAAGGGGTTGTCAAAGAGCGCGGCCATGCTCGCAACAATGTCTTCGTCGAGATGGGGGGGTGAAAAAGGCAACAAAAAACAGAAAGAGTATAACAAGGGCAAAGAGCGAGAAATAGATTTTAGGAAACGAACCCGAGAAGAAAAAAGAAGCAAAAGAAACAAAAGAAACAAAAATAAATGACAGAAAGAAGAGCAAAAATAAACCGACAAAGAACCCCCTTCAAAAGTCAACAAAGAAGAGATCCAACTGTATAACAAAGGACCAGAAAAGGAAAAAAGGTACACCCTCATGCCATTCTCGTCTTTTCGTCGCAGTACCGGGACGCACGAGAACATTGCGCACCGCAACTGCTGCCGCTGTGCGACCGAGCCGGGCCTCGGCTGCTGTTCATCTGGACCTGGCCGTGTGGCCTTTGTCTGCGCTCGCAGAATGCATCCTGCAGCACTTGCTCTGCAGCGTTCATTCTCCCATGCGGTGACGGGTAGAGGCTTTGCACGACGAAGCCCTTTGTCCAGAGCCAACAAACTGCTACCTCTGCTCTCTTTGCTGGGCCACCCTCGTCGTCTTTGTTGTCGTCTTTGCCTTCTTCGCCTTCTTCGCCTTCTTCGCCATCTTCGCCGTCTTCGTCACCCTCGTCCTCGTGCCTTGCCACGCCGCTCTCGTGCTTCCCCCTCTGCCCGTCTCACCGCGGCGTCTCACCTCGGCGTCTCGTCCCGTTGTTCTGTCGCACGCATCGATTTGTATGCGACGTCGAACCTGGCCACGGCGTGCGACCCTGCACAAAGCCCTGGGAGTATTAGGGTCCCTGGCACGTAGAGAATGCAGGCGTACTGTGTCGCACAGTGTCGTATTAGAGCCCGCCGTCGGCTCCGACACTCCTGCTGCACGGTGCGGGGTTAGGGCCGCTCCAAATCCAAGTATAGTAACACGACCGCAACAAACTCGCACCTTCTTCGTATACCGGTTCTGTCCCTCGTATACCTTCTTCGCACTTGCCCTTTCGGTGCCGAGCGACAGCCGTGGGAACGTCGACCGACCGAACGCCACGATTGCCTCCTTTTGCCAGTTCGGCCTCGTCCAACGCCCGCCATCGGTGTCGTCGCCATCCACCCTCGCCGCCCTCCCTCCACTCACGAGATCCGCCTTTCCCTGTTTTTCGGCCAATTCGTCCAAGCGGTCCGAGCGTCCGGAGAGCATCGCGGGGACGGCTTGACGTGACAGACATCCTCTTTTGCCCCGTTCTCTTTCCTTCGCCTCGTTCGCTTTCTTTCTTTTGGCCCTCGGCTGGCACACCACACACGGCCTGTTTCTTGCAGCCCACCCGTCTGGCTCTGCTTCCCGCCAGTCCGACAGTCGCGCATGCATGCGCGCATCTCGTCTCCCCCGTCTCCCCCCCCACCCCTCTATCGGACAGCACCGCGAAGCTGTTCCTTCGCTAGCAACGCCCTCTTGACGCAGGCCAGCTTTGAAGTCTGCCCACAATGACGGCGGAACTGAGCCCCGACCTACAGCACCAGCTCGCCGAGCTCGAGCAGGAGCTCGAGGAGGGCGACATCACGCAGAAGGGGTGCGTCCATCTTTCCATTGTTTGTTGTGCCCCATTCCTTTACCGGCTAACATTCCTCTCCAGCTACCAAAAGCGTCGCACCCAGCTCCTCTCCCAGTACGGACTGCCCCTCGGCTTCCAACCACCCGCAGCGGGCGCACCGGCAGCCCCTTGGCCATCCTCCCAGTCACCAGCCGACCACCGCGCCGCGTCCTTCGCCGCTCTCAGCGCAAACGATGCCTCTCCTCGACCATACCCTACCATGGGCAGCGCTTCTGGTGCCCCTGGCTCACCCTCGTTTCCGGTCAATGCTCTCGCGCCTGGCGGCACCATTGCCGAGCAACAGGCAGCTTCCACCAACCTCTCTCCCCGTGATTCGCTCTTCCTCTCGCTGCCACCGCAGGGACAAGGCGCCGCCGCCGGAAACCGCTTGTCCGTGCACCCCGGACCCGGTAGCAACCCTTCTCGGACAGGCACGGACCCCTCTCGGAGCGCAACCATGGTGTCCAACGACTACGCCTTCAACCCACAACAGCAGCAGCATTATGGCGGCGGTGGCGGCGGTAGCAGCGAAGGCGCATACGCGAGTCAACCAGGCGGCTACGATAGCCGTTCCGGGACCATGCTCGACCCACAAGCCTACTTTTCCGATTTTGCCGGACAGCAGGCCTACGACGGCATGCCGGGCGAGTACGGCGGCGGCGGCGGTGGCGGCGGCGGCGGCGGCGAGTATGGCGGTGGCCACCAGCGCTATTCGTCTGGTGCCGGTGACGGGAACGGAGACAACTACCCTCGCTATTCCATTGGCGACGCCTTCTCGCCCACGGCCGCTCAAGCACCACCCATGCTGACAGCGAACGACCTACCGCCGCCCGACGCTCTGGAATACCAGATGCCATTGGAGCCGCGCGACGTGCCCTTTGCCATCTACGATCCCCGCGATGCCAACACGCCCATGTCCAAGTTTGACAACATCGCCGCCGTCCTCCGCCACCGTGCCCGCACCAACCCCAAGGTTCCCGCCTATTGGGTCCTCGACAACCGTGGCAAGGAGACGGCCTCCATCACCTGGGACAAGCTGGCCTCGCGTGCCGAGAAGGTTGCCCAGGTCATCCGTGACAAGAGCTCCCTGTACCGTGGCGATCGTGTGGCCCTGGTGTACCGCGACTCCGAGATCATCGAGTTTGCCATTGCCCTCTTGGGCTGTTTCGTTGCCGGCGTTGTCGCCGTGCCCATCAACGACTTCAACGACTACCAAAAACTGAACCTCATCCTTACTTCTACCCAGGCCCATCTGGCCTTGACGACCGAGAGCAATCTCAAGACCTTCCAACGCGACATTACCGCCAACAAGCTCACATGGCCCAAGGGCGTCGAGTGGTGGAAGACCAACGAGTTTGGCAGTTACCACCCGAAGAAGAAAGACGATGCGCCCCCCCTCAGCTTGCCCGACCTCGCCTACATTGAGTTCTCCCGCGCTCCTACCGGAGATCTCCGCGGTGTCGTCCTGAGCCACCGCACCATCATGCACCAGCTGGCGTGTCTCAGTGCGATCGTCTCTACGGTTCCGAGCAACCGCCCGGCCGACACCTTCAGCAGTACGCTGCGCGACAAGAATGGCCGTCTCATTGGCGGTGGTGCGAGCAGCGAGATCTTGCTGTCCTACCTTGATCCCCGCCAGGGCATCGGCATGATCCTCGCCGTGCTCTTCGCCGTATACGGCGGCCACACCGTCGTCTGGCTCGAGCCCAAGACCACCGAAGTCCCGGGCCTTTACGCCCACCTTATCTCAAAATACCACGCCACTCTTATGGCAGCCGACTACACGGGTCTGAAGCGTGCCGTCTTCAACTACCAGCAGGACCCCATGACCACACGAAACTTCAAGAAAGGCATGGAACCCAGTTTCGCTGCTGTCAAGCTCTGTCTGATAGACACTCTCACTGTCGACGCCGAGTTCCACGAGGTGCTGGCCGACCGCTGGCTGCGCCCCTTGCGCAATCCTCGTGCTCGCGAAGTCGTCGCTCCCATGCTGTGCCTGCCCGAGCACGGCGGCATGGTCATCAGCGTCCGTGATTGGCTCGGCGGCGAAGAGCGCATGGGGTGCCCGCTCAAGATCGAGCTCGGCGACAATTCGGATTCGGATGATGGCGACGGCGATGGTGCTGGCGGAAACACCGACGGCGATGCCGCCGCATCTGGTGATGGCGCTCAAGCCGGTGCCAACTTTGGCACGCTTTTGGGCGGCGGCACGACCAACAAAAAAGAACAGCACTCTAAGGCCGAGCTGAGTGAGGTGCTTCTGGACAGCGAGGCCCTCAAGATGAACGAGGTTGTCGTGCTCGCGGTTGGTGACGATATTCGGAAGCGCCATCACGATGCCAGTGCCGTGCGTGTCGGCGCCTTTGGCTATCCCATCCCCGATGCCACCCTGGCCGTGGTCGACCCCGAGACCTGTCTGCTGTCGTCACCGCATACCATTGGTGAAATCTGGGTCGATTCACCCTCTCTGTCTGGTGGTTTCTGGGCTCTTCCCAAGCACACGGAACAGATCTTCCATGCTCGCCCCTACAAATTCGACCCTGGCGATCCGACGCCGACCGCCGTGGAGCCCGAATTCCTTCGCACCGGTCTGCTCGGCACGGTCATCGGCGGCAAGGTCTTTGTGCTCGGCCTATATGAAGACCGCATCCGGCAAAAGCTGGAGTGGGTGGAGGAAGAAAACGAGCTGGCTGAGTATAGGTACTTTTTTGTCCAGCATCTTGTTATCACCATCCTCCGCTCCGTTCCGAAGCTTTACGACTGCTCGGCCTTTGATGTTTTTGTCAACGACGAGCATCTGCCCATCATCCTGCTGGAGTCGCCAGCCGCATCCACTGCGCCCACTACTGCCGGTGGTGCTCCACGGCAGCTGGACACGGCACTCCTGGACTCCATGGCCCAGCGCTGCATGGACGTGTTGCTGGAAGCACATGGTCTGCGCGTGTACTGCGTCATGATCACAGCGCCAAATGCACTGCCGCGCGTGCTCAAGAACGGCCGCCGCGAAATCGGGAACATGCTCTGCCGTCGCGAGTTCGATCTGGGCAACCTAGCGTGTGTGCACGTCAAGTTCAGCGTCGAGCACTCGGTGATGAACCTGCCCTATGGCGTCGACGTCCGGGGCGGCATCTGGTCGCGCATGGCGTCGGACTCGCGCAACCAGATCCTGGCCGGGTCTGACAACCAGTATTCGGGTATCGACCGGCGCGAGGTGGTCATCGACGACAAAACATCGACACCGCTCAACAACTTCAGCAGCATCACGGACCTCATCCAGTGGCGCGTGGCGCGGCAGCCCGAGGAGCTGGCCTACTGCACGATCGACGGACGCGGCAAGGAGGGCAAGGGCATCACGTGGAAGAAGTTTGACACGCGCGTGGCGGCGGTGGCCGTGTACCTCAAAAATAAGGTGAAATTGCGGGCGGGCGACCACGCGGTGCTGATGTACACGCACTCAGAGGACTTTGTGTTTTCGGTGCATGCATGTCTCAACTTGGGTGTGGTCGTTCTTCCGATGGCGCCCATGGACCAGAACCGGCTGTCGGAGGATGTGCCAGCTTTCCTGCATCTGGTGGCAGACTTCCGCGTGAAGGCGGTATTGGTGAACCAGGACGTCGACCATCTGCTGAAGATGAAGGTGGTGTCGCAGCACATCAAGCAGTCGGCACAGGTGCTGAAGCTGGCGGTGCCGAGCATGTTCAATACGTCGCGCGCGTCGAAGCAGAACAGCGGCCTGCGCGACCTGGGGATGAAGATGGACCCGGCGTGGGTGCAGCCGACGTATCCGGCTATGGTCTGGACGTATTGGACGCCCGACCAGCGGCGGGTGGCCGTGCAGCTGAGCCACGGCACGATCCTGGGCATGTGCAAGGTGCAGAAGGAGACGTGCCAGATGACGAGCTCGCGGCCGGTGATTGGGTGCGTGCGCAGCACGACCGGTCTGGGCTTCATCCACACGTGTCTGATGGGCATCTACATTGGCACGCCGACGTACTTGCTGTCGCCGGTGGAGTTTGCGCAGGCGCCGGTGTCGCTGTTCCTGGCGCTGTCGCGGTACAAGATCAAGGACACGTACGCGACGTCGCAGATGCTGGACCACGCCATGTCGGCGATGCCGGGCAAGGGCTTCACGCTGCACGAGCTCAAGAACATGATGATCACGGCGGAGTCGCGGCCGCGGGTGGACGTGTTCCAGAAGGTGCGGCTACACTTTGCGGCGACGGGGCTGGACCGGACGGCGATCAACACGGTGTACTCGCACGTGCTGAACCCGATGATCGCGTCACGGTCGTACATGTGCATTGAGCCGATCGAGCTGTGGCTGGACACGAAGGCGCTGCGGCGGGGCCTGGTGCTGCCGGTGGACCCGGACACGAACCCGCGGGCGCTGCTGGTGCAGGACTCGGGGATGGTGCCGGTGTCGACGCAGATTGCGATTGTCAACCCGGAGAGCCGGATGCTGTGCCTGGACGGCGAGTACGGGGAGATCTGGGTGGACTCGGAGGCGTGCGTCAAGGCGTTCTATGGGTCGCGCGACGCGTTCGACGCCGAGCGGTTCGACGGGCACACGGTGGACGGCGACCCGAGCATCAGCTACGTGCGGACGGGCGACCTGGGGTTCCTGCACAGCGTCAGCCGGCCGATTGGGCCGAGCGGGGCGCAGGTGGACATGCAGGTGCTGTTTGTGCTGGGCAGCGTGGGCGAGACGATTGAGATCAACGGGCTGAGCCACTTCCCGATGGACATTGAGAACTCGGTGGAGCGGTGCCACCGGGGCATTGTGCCGGGGGGCAGCGCGGTGTTCCAGGCGGGCGGGCTGGTGGTGGTGCTGGTGGAGGTGGCGCGCAAGGCGTACCTGGCGGCGATTGTGCCGGTGATTGTGAACACGATCCTCAACGAGCACCAGGTGGTGGTGGACATTGTGGCGTTTGTCAACCGGGGCGACTTTCCGCGGTCGCGGCTGGGCGAGAAGCAGCGCGGCAAGATCCTGGCGGGCTGGGTTTCGCGCAAGATGCGGACGATGGCGCAGTTTGCGATCCGCGAGCCGATGGAGGGCATCGACGGCAGTGGCGGCACCGGCACCGGCACGGGCGGTGGTGCTGCTGCTGCTGCGGGCCAGCAACAGAGCGGCGTGCCGGTCGGGACGGCGGTGACATCGGCGGCCTCGGTGCCGCCCTCGGACCCGCGGCGCACGAGCATGGGCAGCATGCGCAGTGCGGGCGGTGGCAACGGCAACGGCGGCATGGGCGGCGGCTCGGTGCACCCGCAGATTCTCGAGCAGCGCGAGCTAGAGCAGCAGCACGACCACTTCAACAGCATGGGCGGTGCCAACGGCGGCATGATGGCCGGCGGTGGCGGCTTCCAGCAGGCGAACCCGGGCTCGATGGCTGCGGCGCCGGCGGCCCCGTTGATGGCGCCGCCGCCGCCGCCGCCCGCCGGTGTTGTGGAGATGCCGGCAGACGAGCGTCCGTTTACGGCGGCGAGCTCAGGCCCATCGTCTGGTGCTTCTGGTGCTGCCGGTGCTGCCGGCGCTGCCAGTGCGGCTTCGCCGACCAGCCCCGGCGGGTACGAGAGCGACATGCGGACGCCGACGCAGTCGCGGGCGGGTATCCTGTCGATCCGCAACGCCGACGTGGAGAACGACAGCAGCGACGACGAGACGCCGCCGGCCGCCGCGGTCGGCAGCGCGCCGCCACAGATCTTCATCCCAGGCGTGGACGGGCGGCCGTCGACCAACGACGGCTGGCGGATCAGCACGACGGTGTACGACAACAACGGCAGCGCGAGCGGGCGGCCGGCGACGGGCGCGGCGACCGAGGACGACTGGGCACAGGCAGCGCTTATGGGGATGAACTTTGCCGACGACGGGTCGCGGCGGTGAGCCTGGCGAGAGGGAGAGGGAGTGGTGGTGTGTTTTGTGTGTTTTTTGGTCTTTCGTATTCCTTTTTGTATTGGCTACGGGATTGTTGTCTGTGGCGACGACACGGTCGTCTTTTTTCCATTGCATATATCCTTTTTTGTTCTTCCATAAAGCCATTCTGCGATCCATTTGTCTTTTTTCCATTGAAACCAAAAGCCAAAGATGATACATTGTAGGAAAGGGGGTAAAAAAAAAACACGCACAAGTAAAATAAAAATGCAGCACAAAAACACGAAAACGCCCCGATGCAGGTCCCGGCACGGCCCCCGGCATCCCCCCGGCCACGCCATCCCTCCGCTCGCCCTCTGCTCACTGCAGCAGCTCCTCGCACGTCCAGTCCTCGTAGAAGCCGTCGGGCAGGTACCGCCGCACGATCAGCGGCACCTTCTTCTCGCGCAGCTCCTTCATGGCGATCTGCAGCGGGTCGGTCTCGCCCTCGAGGTCGACGAGCACGGGGGCGTTCATGCTGCTGGGTTAGCAAATCCTCCCACATCGGACATTGGCCGTGGTCGGCAAGAGCACCCACCTGATCTGCAGCGCCCGCGTCCCCAGAATCCGCGCCCGCTCGTACTTGGTCATGAACGGCGTCGTCGTCCGCAGCTCCGTCGGGATCTTCTTGTCCTTGAGCGACTTGACGTTGTTGGTGCGGCCGCCGGCGGCGTTGCCGCTGCCGTTGCGTCCACCGCCGCCGTTTCCGTTCTTCTGGTTCGCCGCCGCCGCCGGGTCGCCGCCGCCGGCCGTCAGGATGTCGACGTCGCCCTCCTCCGGGCGGTAGCCATCGGCGCCGTCGCCGTCGGCGTCCTCGGGGACCTCTGGGTCGTAGTAGTCGTCGCCGATGTCGTCCTCGTCGTAGAGGGGCTCGTCCCTGGAGGGGGGGGGGGTCAGTGTCTGGGGGCCTCCGGGGGTTTGCGTTTTCTCTATCCTCTTGGTCTTCTCCCTCCCCTCGTCCACTTACGGCCCGTTGCCCGCGTCGTCGTCGCCGTACTCAGACATGCTGCTTGCGGGGTTGCCTCAATAAAGCACTCTCTTAGCAAGGTAAGGACAGCAGATGGACCAGCAGCGAGTGTGTGCCGAGTGTGCTGTTTGGCGTCGGCGTGTCGTTGGTCTTGCGGGCGAACAGAGAAAAAGAGGCGGCTGCGAATGCAAGTCGCGAAAAAAAGTTGGGTGGGGCACAGACGGCTTGTGATTGGCCCGCTGTGTCCAGCAGCAAAACCCCGGCTTATCGATAAGCTCGACGCCGACCTTTTTTTGGCTTCACGAATTTCATCACTGCATTTTTTTTCTTTTCTTTTGTTCATCTCAACGACAACCACACACATGCCACACACACGATGGAGCGACAAGCGACAGACGGCCTGGAGCCGTCACTGTCGGCGCTTTTTTCTGGTTCCGATTTTGAATTTTCCCAAGCAATGAGAGGTGGGATCATCGCTGAGAAGAAGAACAAAAAAGAAAAAAAAAAATACTGACTCTGGGCAGACTTTTCCATCGACCACAGCAGCTTGGCCGGCCCTGCACCACACGACGATGCCACATCCCACTCCATGACGCCATCGGCGTCTCCCTCGACCGCCGAGGCTTCCGCACAACCGATCTCGCCGTCCTCCCCGCGCACGACCGTGACGATGGCCACGACGGCGGTGTCGTCGCGCCGCTTTCCCTCGGACCTCAAGACCATTGCCTGCACGTGGCCCGGCTGCGCCAAGACGTTCAACCGGCCGGCGCGGCTGACGGCGCACCTGCGGTCGCACACCAACGACCGGCCGTTCCGCTGCCCGCACGCGCCGTGCGCCAAGGCCTACCTGGAGGAGAAGCACCTGCGCCAGCACATCAAGGGCTCGCACACGCACGAGCGCCGCTACACGTGCGCCACGTGCGACAAGGCCTTTCTGACGGCCACGCGCCTGCGCCGCCACGCCGCCGTGCACGAGGGCCAGGACCGCTTCCGCTGCCGCGGCTACGACCCCGCCTGCGCCCGCTCGTTCCGCAAGCACCAGACGCTGCAGCGCCACATCCGCACCGAGCACCTGCGCGCGCCCGCCTTTGTCTGCGGCCACGCGGCCTGCGGCGCCGCCTTTGACGGCGCCGGCGCCCTGCGGCGGCACGTCGAGCGCGCGCACGGCTCGCCCAAGTTCTGGTGCGCCGAGTGCACCGGCAACAGCGGCGACGGGGCCGGCTTCGCCACCCGGGCCCTGCTCGACGCCCACATGCGCCGCGAGCACGCGCGCTGCGTCTTCTGCGACGCCCGCTGCGCCGGCCCGGCCGCCCTGCACCAGCACATGGACATGCACCACTCGGGCAAGACGGTGGCCGACCGCAAGACGACGGCCTGTCCGCACGCCGGCTGCGGCAAGACGTTTACGCGCCGGTCCAACCTCAACGTGCACGTGCGCGCCGCCCACGAGGGGCTGCGGTATGTGTGCGGGGCGCACGAAGAGGAGGAGGACGGCGAGGAGGAGGACGGTGAAGACGAGGGCGGCGAAGACGAGAACCAGGCGGACGGGGGCCGGCTCCCCCACCGCCGCACCAACAACAACAACAACAACCGCCCATCCCACGACGACGACCCCGAGCGCGCCGCCTGGGACGCCGCCGTGCACGGCTGCGGCCGCGGGTTCGTGTCGCGCATGAAGCTCGAGGAGCACATCCGGTATGTGCACCTGCGGCGGCCGCGGCCCGGGCCGGCGGTGGCGGCGGTGGCGGTGGCGCCAGCGGTGACGGCGGACGACGAGAACGCGACCGGCAGCGGCGGCAGCAACCTGCTCGACGCGCTCGCCGGCACGAACCGCACGCTCGTCTGCCCGCATGCGACGGACGCCGGCTCCGGCGCCGGCAATGGCTGCGCCGCCCGCTTTGCCCGCCACCACGACCTGCAGACGCACCTGCAGCGCGCCCACGGCCGCACGGCGGCGTGCGCGGCCGCGCCCATGGCGCTGTCGTTTACGCCGGCGCCGGAGTTTTCGACGACGGCGGCGCCGTCGCTGCTGGCACAATTGGCGCCGGGTGTAAGTGACGGCAGCGGCGGCAGCGACGGCAGCGGCGGCAGCGGCGGCAGCAGCGGCAGCGGCAACGGAACCAGCAGCATGGCCCTCGGCATGGACCTCAGTCTCGGCCGAGACAACGACGACAACGCGGGAATCGATGCGTCCGCCTTCTGGGACCTCCGTGCCGACGCCGCAGGCCCCATGGTCGGCGGTTCCGCGGCTGCGGCTGCGGCCGCGGCCGAGGCGGACGCGCTGGTGGCGGCGTACTTTGCGGGCACGGACGACGCGGCCGCCAGCGCGCAGCGGCGCCTCGATGACGCGGCGCAGTGGCAGATGGACGAGGCGGAGATGCGGCGGTTGATCGGCGACGGCGCCGACGGCGGGCTGCTGGATCCGAACCTGTTTTTGTAGGGAGGGAAAGCATTGGATAGAGAAAACAAATGTATGACTTATGACCAGGACATAGTGCAAGGAACGCTGAACACTGAACGCTAAATGCTGAACGCCGGACGCTGAACGCTGGACGCTGAAAAACGCAAAAACGCAAAAAACGCAAAACCCGGGAAAGGATATCCAAACGCTGTCAATCTCCCAACACCACGACAACCCCCGTCAGTGCCCCAGCGCGCCGCTCAGCCCCAGCAGCAGCATGCCGACAAAGGCAAAGCCAATGCTCAGCTGCCGGTTGTGGTGCAGCGTCAGGCCCTCGGCAAACAGCTGCAGCGCCACCGCCGCCATCAGCCCGGCCGTGCCGGCAAACAGCAGCCCGTACGCCACGCCGTTCTCCTCGGCGCTGCCACTTCCCGCACTCCCCAGGTGCCGCAGCCACAGCGCCGCCGCCCCCGCGCCCAGAGGCTGGCTCAGGCCCCCCAGCGCCGCCGCCCACAGCACCGCCCGCACGCGGCTGCCCAGCGCCATGTACAGCGGCAGCGCCATGGCGAAGCCCTCGGCAATGTTGTGCACGAACAGCGCCACAAACACGTTCAGGCCCAGCGCCGGGTTCGCGTGGTTCGTCGCAAACGCGATGAAGCCCTCGGGGAACTTGTGCAGCCCAATCGCCAGCACCGTCTGCAGGCCGATCGCCAGGAACGCGTTGGCCGGCACGTGGTGGTGGTGCGCGACGCCGTGTCCGGCCTCGAGGTCGGCGTCGTCGTTGGTGCCGTCGCCGGGCCCGTCTGCGCCCCCGTGGCAGTGGCCGCTGCCGTTGGGCGGCGTCGTCCCGCAGCCCGTCACCGTCTCGGACGACGCGGCCTCTTCCTCCTCCTCCTCCTCAATCTCCTCAATCTCCTCGTCTTCTCCATCGCATTCGTTCGCATGGGAAAAGCTGTTCGCCGTCGACGTCGTCACCGCACAATCCCCTGCCGGATCGTACGCCGAGCCAGCCATAGAGCCTGCGCCCGAGACAACGGTCGCGGGGACAGCAGCCACCGCCACAACCCGGCGCTTGCACTCCTGCCCGCACGGGTCGGTAAAGCCGTAGCACGGCCCGAACTCGTCGCAGTCCGCCTTGGTGTCCTGCACAAAGCTGAGCACGCGCTGCCGCACCGCCAGCATCGACCCCGGCCGCGGCAGCGTGGAGGCCAGCGCCGGGCGCGGCGGGCGATGGTACGTGCTGTCTCCTGGTGTGGATGCGCCAACGCTGAGCGTCCTGGGCAGCCCGTGTTGTTGTGTTGGCCCGTCTGTCTGCGCGCTGGCCGCCAGCAGGGGCGTGGTCTCGCTGGCTGCGACGGGCAGGACGGACCTTCTCCGGTCGCTGCCGAAATGGCTGGACATATGACCATGTCCGTGGCCGTGGCCGTGGCCGTGGCCGTGGTCGTGATTGTGTGCGTGATGGTCGAGGGAGGATGGCCCGTCGGCAGCGCCGCCGTGCGAGTGGTCGCAGTCGACGACGTGCGACGGCATGAAGCGGTGGATGATGCGCGAGACGACCTGCATGCCGACAAAGCCAAATGCAAACCCGCCGATCATCACGAAGCCGGCGGCGTGGTCGGAAACGCCGCCGTCGAGCAGGTAGGCCTTGGAGGACGGCAGCATGCTGAAGAGGGAGGAGAAGATCTGACCGAGGCGGGACGTTAGAAGCAAAACGCCAATGGAAGAATCACATCACAGAAAACCCACCATCACGCCAAAACTCAGGCTCAGGGAACACGCCAGAAACGAGCGGCTGTCCTGGATGCGGAAGCTCCTCTTCCCCGGAAGCAGGCGCACAAACAGGTCGACGTAGACGATGCAGGCGCCCAAAACACACGCTGTCCGTTGTCAGTTCAGACTTTCTCCGTCAGCACGCACACGCACACGCAGCACCCACCTGTCGCGCTCAGCGCGCATTGGACCCAGCCGCGCGTGTTGCTGCCGCTGCCGTCGCCTGGCGCAGCCATGGCGAGCAGAGCGGCCATGATGGCCGGTGTTGGGGGAGAGAAAGGGAGAGAAGTCGTCGTAATACGGTTTGCTGGTGGCCAGCAGCAGCTTCCAGGACGGCAGAAAAAAGCAAGAGAATTGTAAAGAAACCCGCGCTTAGTAGACCACAATATCCCTTGGCAGGCACGTATACCGGACAGCGGTCGAGGGAGCAGGTGTTGCAGACGCTGCACGATTGGCGTTGAGTGGCGGTCTAAGAAACCGAAAGACCACGATCGGAGGCGACGTCAAAGGACGGAACGAGACGCAGGCGCGCCTTCCTTCCCCCCCAGACGGCAAAAGTGGGGCGGCAACCCAGCCGCACGCCTAGTTGCAAGACAGCCGCATGATCTGCGAATCACGGAGGAATGTTTCTAAGCGGGGCTGGCCATACACGTTTTCCATTCACGTACGAGTCCTCTGCACACACACACACACACCACCATTCGTTTTCCCTTTTCTCTATTTTTCTTTTTTCCCGGTTTTGCCGTCCTATATGGTGTGACCAGTTTTGTGCGTGTGCGCGGTTTTCCCCGCTTCGCATGGGCACCTGTTTGGCCTTCCCCCCGCCTTTACTGCTTGTAGCCCGCAATGAGCGCCGCCACCACCGCGTCGCCCATCTCTGCCGTGGTCGTGTTGCCGCCCAGGTCCTTGGTGCGCACGCCGTCGTCCAGCGCCTTCTTCACGGCCGCCTCCACGGCCGCCGCGTCCTCGGGCAGCTGCAGCGAGTAGCGCAGCATCATCGCCACCGACAGGATCGTGCCCACCGGGTTCACGATGCCCTTGCCCGAGATGTCCGGCGCCGACCCGTGGATCGGCTCGTAGATGCCGTTGCACCGGCCCTTGCCGTCCGGGATGCTGCCCAGGCTCGCGCTCGGCAGCAGCCCGATGCTGCCGGGGATCACGCTCGACTCGTCGCTGATAATGTCGCCGAACAGGTTGCTCGTGATCACAATGCCGTTGAGCGCCCGCGGGTTCTTGACCATCAGCATGGCCGCCGAGTCGATCAGCTGGTGGCCCAGCTTGACCGTCGGGAACTCCTTGGCAAACACCTCGCTCACCACCCGCCGCCACAGCCGCGACGTCGCCAGCACGTTGGCCTTGTCCAGGCTCCACACCGGCGCCGGGTTCTTCGGGTCCACCGCCAGCGCCAGGTGCCCGCCCAGCCGCGCAATCCGCTCAATCTCCGCCCGCGAGTACGGCTCCGTGTCCAGAGCCGTGCCGTCGCCCGTGTCCTCACGCCGCTCGCCAAAGTAGATCCCGCCCGTCAGCTCCCGCACCACGATAAAGTTCGTGCCCCGGCACACCTCCTCCTTCAGCGGGCTGTACGCCACCAGCGCCTCCGACGCAAACGAGCACGGCCGCAGGTTGCCAAACGTCTCCATCTCCTTGCGCAGCTTCAGGATGCCCTGCTCCGGCCGCACCGGCGAGTCCGGGCCCCATTCCGGCCCGCCAATCGCGCCCAGCAGCACCGCATCTGCTGCCTTGGCCGCCGCCAGCGCCTCGTCCGTCAGGGCCGAGCCCGTCTTGTTAATGGACGCCTAGAGAAAGAAAAGAACGCACCCCGGTCAGTGAGCTGTGCAAAGAGAAGAAGAAAAAGAAAAAAAAAACATCACGTGAACTGAACCACACAATATACATACGCCGCCAAGCAGGTGGTCCTGCAGGTTGAACTTGGGCTTCGACGGGCTGTGCGCCTCAATGGCCTTGAGGACCTTGACGGCCTCGGCAACAACCTGACGTTCGGCCGAGTTAGTATTTCTATGCCCTCTTGTGCTCTCCCTTTGCTTCTTGCTCCCCTGTCCTTGTAAAACGCACCTCCGGGCCGGAGTGGTCGCCGCCAAACACGACAATGTTGTTCACCGACATCTTGGAGAGGAGGGCGGCGCAGTGAGAAAAATGTGAAAAGGCAACAACACGGTTTTCAATTGACCAGTGACGAGGAAGAGAAAGAAAAGAAAAGAGTCCGGCAGAGAAAGCAAACGGACGATCAAGGCCCCCGCAAAAATTATCACAGCTAGAGCCCCGCGCCGAAGTCGGCCGCCAGCTCGTCGCTCGATGCAGGCGCCTCTCATTCGCTCCTTCCGTTCTGCCTAGTGCCTGCTTTGGGCCTAGGAGTCAACTAACACCACGTGCACTCAACTACACATCACAGGAATACAGCAAATGTCGTCAATTTGCCAAGCAGCATTCCTTTCTAATGCAATCAAACGCTCTTCCAAGGCCTTAGAGACTGTCGCAGCATGCGCAGCACGCTGAAGTACACTTTTGTACACATATAACGAATCAACAATTAAAACACAGCCCGAGGATCTTGTCCAAGCAAGATCCGGGCACCTCCCCCCACCACCGCTGTCATCGAAACGACTGGAAGGACTTGTGCGCCAGCGGCGACGACCCGATGCTGGCCGGAGGCAGATGCATGCGCCGCACGCTTGGTGTCTGGGCGCAAAAGGCACAGATATACACAGACGGCAGCGTGCGCTTCGTGATGTTGATGCAACGGCCATGCAACCACAGCTCGCATGATTCACTGTACATGGGTTAGAGGATGATGACACACAATGAGGAGCAGGAAAAAACATACCACTGCACAATGAACCCATCGCTGTCCGGCGGCGCTTCGGTTCGACCACAGATGCAGCGGATACCATGGCTGGGCGAGTCTGATGACGGAGTCGGCAGGCCGGCATCTGCCGTCAGCGACGTTGGGGAGACCGCCTGGAGATTAAGCGGGCGGCCACCACCGCGGCTTCCACCCCGGCCGCCAAACGACCCTCCATAGGTCAGGCCACGCGAGGCACCGCCAAGGACGATGCCACCGGCGCCTCCATTGTGGTTGTTGTTGGAATTACCGGCGATGCTGGCCCGCTTCGGCCGCATCTGCCGCAGCTTCTCCAGCTCGCTAGCGGCATCCCCCGCACCCTTTGGCAGCTCGTTCATGACGGTTTCTGCTTCACTCTCGGCGTCGTTGTACGCCGCATCCCCCGGCCCACCTGCAAAGGTGCTGGTAGTACTCCGGTCGCTCACGCTGCGCTGAGACAGGTGAAGAGGCCCGCGACCAGTCGTCGGCTTGATCGGGTCAGGAAGAGCGAAGGAGGTTGTGCGGCTTGGGATAATGATCGGCTCATCGTCCGTCGACGAAGAATCGTCTTCGTCGGACGAATCCCACTTGGACTTGCTGGGCAACGTCCGCGCACTCTGGTTGCGCCGCAGCGTTGACGGAGCAGCCACCTCGTCCTCTGCGTATCCCATCGTCTCAACGCGGGCACGGCCGCTTGCGTCAATTGTGAATTTGACTGCTGCCTGCGCCTGGGGCGTATTGACTTCCGGTATTGACGTCAGGCTGGACAGCCGGTGGTGTTGTTGGTCCTGCTGCTGCTGCTGTTGCTGCTGCTGCTGGTACTGCCGCTGGTGCTGCATCCGGATCGGGGAACTTCTGCCAGTCGGACGGCCTCCCCCGATCGAAGCAGAACGAGAGATGCCAAGACCGGTACCCGGGCTCGAAAAAGACGAGCCATGCGGGGCTGCCGAGATTGGCACAGGCGGCTTCAAAGCCGGCGCAAGAGCCGGAAGAGAAGCACGGCCGCGCAATCTCGGGATGCGGTTCTCACTGGCACTTCGTGACAGGCCTGGCCGCAAGGAGGCCTTCACGGGCGAGCTCGCCGAGGCGCGATCTCCGGCTTTCCGCTTTGGGGCAATCTCGCGAGCACTCGCCGTGCGGCGAAGTTCCTTCCGTACAGTGGCAGGACCCATACCCAAGGCAGCCTCTGGCGGGCTATCATGAGACATCTCCGGCACAGAGGCGTTTTGGTAATGGTGCACCTGGCCAAAGACGGCAGAATCGGCGGAAGCCATCGACGTGGGCGCAGGCATTCCCGCAGACGGCGGGCGGCTAAAGAGAAGACCGGGGTTCACGCCGGCATTGGGGCTGACGAGACCAAAAGGGTTTTCCACGGGCGTTGGGTAGTTGCCATAGAGTGCCTGTTGGTCGACTGCAGCAGGGTCCATAACAGCGTGCATCAGCTGCTTGGAAGCACTTTCTGTTGGCAGCTGCCGGACCTGCTGAGGATGTGCTTGGTTCTCCATTTGCCGAGGGTGCTGCTGCTGCTGCTGCTGCTGCTGCTGCTGCTGCTGTTGCTGCTGCTGTTGCTGCTGCTGCTGCATTACACCAGTTGGGCCAGATGCATGTCCAGAACTAGCCAGCATGTACGATTGGTTGGCCTGGTTAGCCTGAGCCCAGTCCATGTTATCGAGCTGCTGGTGTACGGGAGTCGACGTCTGAAACATGCGGTTATCGGCAGAGCTGAAGTCTACATCCATGGTGCCCATGTGTTGGTCAGCGCCGGCCCAGAAGGCTCTCGCATCGACAAACGCCGACGCGGTGGGAGGCGCCGACATGGGGTAGCCGAAGAGGTCGCCTGGGCTTGCAGCAAAGGTAGCCATGTGCGGTTGTTGGGGGGTGGTCATGAAGTCAGAGTGTGGAGGCGGCTGGTGCTGCGGGCCGAAGCCCTGGTCGCTCTGCATGGTGCTGGCCTTGCGTTTGGGGCCCGGTGCCAGCTTACGGCGGCCGGCTTTTTTCCGGGTCGATGGAGGCGGAGTGACAGTCTGCGCTATATCAAGCTTGCTCTTGGTGCTGCTACGCGCCTTTTTTGCACTGGCCACGGCACGACGGTTAGCAGGACTGTCTGTCGATTGGGCTTCCTCCTCGCCGTGCTCGTTGTGGTGGGTAGTAGGGTCGTTTCGATCGTGTGCGGCAGCGGGGCTGACGGGGTCGGCAAAAAGGGAAGCAGGAGACGAGGAGGGGGACAGACTATAGGTCGTGGGCAGGCCGTGGTCCTGAACGGCCGGCGTGTCAGCGGCCGGGCTGCCGACAGAGAGACGCCGCTTGCCGTGGCCAGTGGCGGTGGTGGACGGGTAGGCTGGCGAGCAAGGAGGCACGAAGTCGGGAAACAGACTTTGCGAGCCACTCGGTGTGTCCGGGGTGGATTGAAAGACGGAGAACTCCTGGCCGAAGCGAGGCGTCCAGTCTGTTCCCGGAGTGGTCGCCGAGGTGCTGGGGGTGCAGCCAAAGTCGGACTCGAGGGGATCGAAGCGCGGACTGGTGGCAGAAACGAAAAGGGTGGTCGTGAATTTTTGTTCCGCGGTGAGAGGAGGTTGTGCAGTAATATTGCCCGAACTGTGGGCACGGGAAACGAGGTTAGACAACGTGGGACCGGAGCTCGGGCGTGAAAAAAACGAGGAGAAAACCTTTCCCGGCCGAATACGCAGAATAAAATGAAGACTGGAAAAAAAAGAACGGAAGAAAGGGAGGGGATGCGCCGAAACGCAGAAAAGGACAACAATACGGCGCCAAGGCAGGACAGAACCGGCCGGGCGCCGTAAGGCGGCCGGAAAGGAGCAGGGCCAGTAAAAGAAAAGGAGACGTACCTGGATTGTGGTAGACCCCCGCTCATAGCACAGATGGGAGAGGGCTGCGTTGCAGCGATGCAGCGTCGCAGCGTCGCAGGGCAGGGCCAGACTCAATACGAAGGGAGTTCTTCGTCGGTGACGGGGGGGGGGTGTTGGCGTCGAGCTTGGCGGACGGTGCTGTTGGTGTCGGCGTCGGCGTCGGTTCGGCAGAGCAGGCCGACTCAGCGTGGCAGGCAAGCCGGCCGGGCGGTGTTCGTAGAAAAAGACGGGGAAAAAGAAGAGTGCACAAGCGAATGCCGGACGGTTTCAGCGAGATGCAATGCCGTTCATATGCGTCGTCGAGGCTCAATCATAAAGCTGACCGAGGGGGCGAAGGGGCAGAGCAGAAAAGCACACGGGATAAGACCAAAATCGCACAAGCCAAAAAGCGAACGACCAGAGATCCAATCAACAACCCGGTAGCAAATACTGAAATAGAACGGCTGCCTGCATCCAAAAAAAAAAAAAAAAAAGAACAAGCAAGGAAAAAACGCAGCGGCCAGGGAAGCGCCGAGGAGAAGAAGGAACCGTTGGTGCGGGATGACGGTGTGCAGGGGGAGCGGTTGGCCTGCGCCAGCGTCGTGTGCTCCGTATACGAGTGGGCGGGACAGGGGCACGGCGGGATGTGGCCCTGGCTTCTGGGGAGGGGGAGAGGAGGGGAGGAGAGGAGGAGGAGGAGGAAAGGACCGGGATATCAAGACGGGGAGAAGAGGAGGAGAGAGAGAGAGAGAGCCAAGAGGAGAGCAAGAGGGCAAGAGGGCATGAGAACAGGAGGGGGAGGGGGAGGCCACAAGAAAAGGAGCGGGCGGTGGACGGACGAAGAGGGAGCGGAAGGAGTACTCGTAGGTTGTTTCCCTGCTTCCCGACCGACGTAAGGGGCAGGCGTCCGGCGTGGAGACAGGCCAAGAAAGGAAAAACAAAAAAGCAGAAAAAGGGCAGGAAAAGGCAGGAGAGGGGGGCGTTATAGACTAAGCAGGAACGAACGGACGACAGGCCGAGACATGCGGAGTCGGGGCATCGTATCTTACTCGTAGACGGATATCGTTCTCGAAAGGGCAAGAGTGGATGGCATCGAGCGCTAGGAAGGAAGGCAGCAGCACCAGGAACGGCAGGAGCAGCAGGGCGCAATCCAGGGCCAAGCAAAACGGAACACGGGAAACGGACTGAGACGGAGGAGACGGAGGAGGAGACGGAGGAGGAGACGGGGGAGACGGGGGAGGGGGGGAAGGGCAACGGGGAATTCCGCTCTGCCGGGCTGGAGAGAAAGTCTTTTTGTCTTTTTGAGGCTCGGGATCGCCGGTGGCCAGTGGTCGCATGCGCAGCAGGAGATGTTACAGGCGGCCAGGCGGGCGCGCGGACGATTGGCTGCGATTGCGGGCAGGGGGGCATCGTGCAGATAGATGAGCGCCGTTCGGCGACGAGCCTCCTCCGTTTTTTTCACGTTCTTTCTCCTCTAGAGTATAGTAGTATGGTATAGTGAGATACATGGCTCGTAGCTTTATGGGGGAAGCTCTAGTCCGCTGGGTACGTACTCACTTGTATCCTCCCCTCCCTCTTACTTCCGGCCAGCGACCCCTGCGTCCCTGTGCAGAGCTGAAAAGCGACCAAGACGGTTTAGCGAGTCGTGGGCCGTCGCCAGGCGTGCTCCAGCCGCTCTTCTTCTCGCACGGCGGCGGCGGCATGCTCTCTCGTTAAACCCTGGTTTGCCCCGGCCCGGTTTTCGCTGCTGGCTCGCGCTTGCTTGTTTTGCCGCGATTGCTTTTTTGTTTGCTGCTGGAGAAGGAACGAGCGAACAAGAGGAGAAGGAGCAGAGGAAAAGTGAGACAGGCAGGAGAGAGGAGCTGGGGGGGTGGGCGCGCTGGGTGGGGTCCATCATCTCATCTCTATTCCCCAAAATCGGCTTCCGATTTCGTAGCTTCCTCGGGGTGAGCTCATTTCTCTGCGAGTCTCCCGTTCTTTTTCTCATTCCCCGGCCCGCTGCCGGCGGCATCGTCATCGTCATCGCCATCTGCACTGGTGTGTGTCTTCCACCGCAACGCGCATCCATTCCCACCGGCGGGCCAACGCCGCCGGGCTAGGCTCGAGCGCCAGCGCCAGGCACGCCAGGCACACCACCTGTTTTTTTGGGGGGGGAAATAATGTCGCCTCCTGTCAGCACCACGTCTGACAATCTGATCCCCAACGGCGCCCAGCAAAAAAGCACACACCGACAACCGCCCTTGACGATTCCCTCGACGTCACCCCCTCGAACACCCCCGTCTGCAGCATCGAAAAAAAAAACTCCCCGCGGCACCTGCCAAGGGCGACCTGGCCGATCTTTGTCCTTTTGGCCTGGCGGGATGTTCCTCTGGTCACTAGACGGAGCTTCGTTTCTTGCTTTTTGGAGGAAGAAAGCACGCGTCCCGTTTTTACTGGCCGCTATACGTCCTAGGTCCAACATCTCTCCACCCTAGCTTGCCGTTCGCTTTCCCGTACTGCCATGAGCAGCATCATCCTTTTTTTTTCGTCCCCTCACTTTTCCTCTCTCGTCGTCTTGCCCCCTTGCCCATGCTATGCATAATTGCTTTTTGTCTTTAGCTGCTTCTCGCTGCTCTGTTTGTTTGATTTCCTTCTGTTCCCTTGCCTTGCGCTGCACCTTCTGTACGCTCGCTCCCTTGATTGAACTGTCTTTCAAGCAGACCCAAGCAAGGGATGCAAGTCGCTGCGGAGGCTCGTGCACACAAGTATAAAACCGAACGCTCTGGGTAGCCCTTGAGACCGGTCCGGCTCCGCAGAGCTTTCGCCGACGCAATCTTCCGCCTCTCCCTGTCTCCATGTCCCTGGAGCAACCAGCAGACCAAGTCAGCCCGGCTGCCTCTTTGTCTTTTTTGGAATGGGAGAGCGATGCGCACCGTTCTTTGGCAATCAATCCCATCACGAAACGGGACTTCTGATCCTGGTGGGCCAGGTCTTTGTTGTTGGTGCGTTTCGAACCTTCGGCAGTTGCTTTTGCGTCGCTTCCCGTCCGTTGCGTCTCTCTTTTCTTCTTACCTTCCTATTTCTGATTTTTGTTCTCGGCCTTTCCTCCCACCTCGCCGACATACGAGAAAAATACCCCGTACTCTGTATACACACACACACACCACCCCTCCCCTCCTCGGGAGGGAGCCACCCA
The DNA here is from genome assembly GCA_019925685.1 of Ceratocystiopsis sp. VPRI43766. Taxonomy (NCBI): domain Eukaryota; kingdom Fungi; phylum Ascomycota; class Sordariomycetes; order Ophiostomatales; family Ophiostomataceae; genus Ceratocystiopsis; species Ceratocystiopsis sp. VPRI43766. Next base: position 20,015 of record JADHKF010000041.1, on the reverse strand, counting down.
GTGAGACCATGTGATGGTCTAGGCTTACGAGTATACGCCATACGGGGATCTTGCTCCCGGCAGAGGCATGGGCGCCAGTCCCAGGTAAGAAGGGGTGGGGAGAGGCGGACACTCCATCCACATCGCCTTGCCTTGGAATGGAATTTGGCGGGCCGACAGGTTCCGTTCTTGGGCAACCAGCGTTGCTTCGTCTGCGCATTCCAGCAGCAGGGATCATGCTTCTTCACACCCACATGCACTCTGACATGTATTTCTGATTGACGATCGGCCGTAGATCGTCATGCCCCGGCGGTGATCCGGTCAGTGTGTGGAGTGAGCACACCCGTTTGTTTAAGGCTGACAATAAAAAATGGGAGCAAAGACGATTGGCAAGAGAAAGAACCCCGGTAAATAGAGGGAAAGGTAGGAGAACGTGGAAAAGAAAAGGAGTGAGAACAGAGGGGAAAAAATAAGAGTGAGAAAAGACAGAAGGAAAAAAAAAGGAAAAAAAGAAAACAATACGAGATTCTCCTCGGGCATTACAAACAGCGCCGGACACACAGCCAGCTGGCATCGTTGCCACCCACCTCCTTGCATGTGTCCGTCCCATTTATTCTACTTGCTTGCCACTGCTTCCCAAGCGAAGTGAGCATTCTTTCCGTCCCGTCGACGCATAGCAGCGCCGCTCCCGACACATAACACGACCATACTCGTACGGCCTGGCCAGCTCCACGCCGCCCCGCTGCCCGTCCCGGCGCGCGCAACCGTCCGGTACGAGTACGACGCAAGGCCTCCCGGGACAGACTCGGGGAAGAGGAGAGACGGCCCATCGGCCGAGCGCCTGGGCGTCTTATCGTCTGACGGCCGTCGTCTCTGGGGCGGGAATGCCCGCGAAATGCCAAATGTCACCGAACTGCGCGAGAGGACGCCAGCACGGGCGACCTCTAGCTCACCGAACCGAGGAACACATGATGCACACAGGCAGGAGGGCAAGCACACGAGCAAAGGTGGCAAACGCAAAGACGCAATTTCATTTCCAGGCCAATCGTTCATCCCTAAGTCGTCCCATCCCATGCAGCTAGTTGTCTCACATGAGCTGCTTCCATGTATGCACTGCCATGCTGTATCCCGTTTCTGTCTAATGGAAAGATAAAAAAAGTGGAAGACGAAGCAAGGCGGAAACCCAAGCCACGCTCCTTCCATCCAAGCTGGAACGTATGGGGATCACACCCAAAAAAAAAAGGAGAAAGGAAACAAAGATAAACCAACAAAACAGGTAAAATGACGAATATGACGAAAGATGTAGAAAAAAATGGAAGATAAGGAAGAAGGAAGGAAGAAGTAAACCAAAACGAAGCTGAAAAGAAGGAAAGACTGCCCTGTTTAGATCATGTTTCCAAGGCCTTCAATCATCGGCGTCGATGCATAGGCCACCATTCCCTGTGTGTGCTGCGGTGTAGGCGGAGGCGGACGCGAGGGGGGGGCAACCTGTATCTGTACATGCAGCTGCTGTTGCTGTTGGTGCTGATGCTGCTGCTGGTGGTACTGCTGCTGCTGCTGTTGTTGTTGTTGCTGCTGTTGCTGCTGTTGCTGCTGCTGCTGCTGTTGTTGTTGCTGCTGCTGTTGCTGTTGCTGCTGCTGCTGCTGCTGTTGCTGCTGCTTGAGCGTCTCCAGCCGCGCCATCTGGCGCTGTATCCGTAGGTGTGAGCGGGGTGGCACCGGCGGTGGCGCGTACGAGGGTGGCGGTACTTGGACCGGCAGGTGCGTATAGTACAGCGATTGCGGCAGCTGCTGCTGTTGCGGCTGGAGGTGCTGGGCCTGGTGTGTCTGCTGCAGCTGTTGTACCTGCTGCACCTGCTGGTAGTCTTCCGAGAAAGACGGTGACGACGACGCCTGCTGCTCGGCCTTCACTTGCGTCTGTATATTTCCGTGGTGCCCACTTCCCGGCGTCAGAACCAGGGATCCTGCAGTAGTTGGCTGTGTCGGCGTCGGCGTTGCCACGGAGGAGGAGGCGGGCGTCGCAGACCGTGGCGGCAGCGGCGTTTGAGGCAACGGCGTCTGCGGTGCTTGCAGCGGAGGCGGCGGTGCCGGCGGCGGCGGTGTCACAGTGTAGGCAATTGGCAGCGGCTGTTGCTGCGGCACTTTCGGAGTAGTGCGGTCGCCGTCCTCCGTCGCCGTCCCCTGGACGCCGGCCGGGTCGTTGTCGCTTCGCTGGCGCTTGTTGGCCAGCTCGCTGTCCCCGCTACCCACACTGCCGCTGCGGCTCGCCGCTGCCCCTGTTGTGGCACCCGCTGTACGTCCGTGGTTGTTCTCCCGTCGCCGCTTGGACGCATCTTTGGCTTTTGGGTGGGCATGGCACTGCATTTATGTTAGAAAAAAGGTGAAAGAAAAGAGAGCGAAGCCCAACGTACCTTGTATGCGTGCCGGAACCACGTCGTCCCCTTTTTCTTGCTGCTCACCAGCGGAATCCAGTCACTGCAACTGCCACACAACCCCTCCCACACGTCCGGATTGCCATCCATGCGCCGCATCTGCAGCGGCTCCTGAAACGGGCTGCCCGTTGCGGCGCTAATGCCGTGTGTGAAGCTCTTGTCATACCAGAACGCCGAATTTTTGAGCACCAGCCAGCGCCCCGGCTTGCACAGCCCGCACCAACCCTCACGCTTGTTGCCATGGCCCCTTACCCACTTGGGTGTGTACAGATCGCCACGGAATCGCAGCTCCTGCTCATGCGGCACCAGTTCTGCATCCTCGGGTGTGCGATCTTCCGGCGGCGGTGACAGATGCTCCTCGTTCAGCGACGCGTACAGGTCGGGCGGGTCAGACAGGTCGGCAGTGTAGTGGCTGTGCAGCCCAGGGACGTCGCCGTTGCTCTGCAGCATGCGAAACAGGCCTTGTGACAAGAGCGGCTGTGGTGGCGGCGGTGGCGGGAGCGGCTGTTGTTGTTGCGACTGTTGTAGTTGTTGTGCCCCAGCCCCGAGGTTGTGGCTGCCCCCGTGGCTGCTTCCGAGTCGTGCTAGCGGAAGCTGACTCGGCACTGTGTGCTGCAGTGGTAGTCCATGGCCCTGAAAATGATGCGGCCCGTTGGTACTACCGGGAAACCCGCCGCCGTTTATTGGGTGCGGATAGTGGAACGCCATTGCACCTGTCTGCGACGGCAGCTGCGTGGGAAGCAGCATACTGTGTCGCGTGTATCCCGATGCGGACGCCAACGCCGATGCCGCTGCGGTTGCTGTGGTTGCGGCTGCCTGTTGCTCGGAAAGGTAGAAATTTTGCATTTGTCCCTCGTTGGTTGAAGCCGCGGTCGCGGCAATGGCCGCCTGCTGCAGGTTTCCCACGTTGAGAGGCAGTCGGCCCGTCGCTGCTGCACTAGATGCCATAGCCAAGCGGTGTCCTGCTAAGGCGTCCAGTGTCGACGCTGCACCGGCGTTCAGTCCGTTCTGGCCGTGGTACACAAACGGCGACAGGCGGCGATTCTGGTTCGTGCCATAGGACCCGGTGGACCAACGCTTGCTACGCAGTCCCTCGACGCTATATGGGACCGCACGCAAACTGGGCCGCGGCGACGGCGATGCACGGCCGCGGCTGTGAGTGCGGACGAACTCGGTACGGCCCTGCGGCGTCAAGCGTGGCGAGGCCACTGGTGACAGATGCGTGGACGACATGAGAGAGTTGCGGTTGGATGGCGGCGGGTAGTCGGAGATAAATGAGGGCGCGTCCGACAGAGCGGCTGAAAAGTCGTCGTAGGACGGCATGTCAGACAAGCCGCCGGACGTCGACACTGTAAACGACGACCCAGACAGCCGTCGTGGGTCCATGTCATCGTCAAACCGCGGCAGTGTGTCGCTGTCCATGGCCGCGCCACTGGAAAAACGGAGGTCCATGACGGGAATGGCCTCGTCTGTAGTAAAGGCTTGCCCAATGTTGCACATGTCGCTATCGAGCTGCAGGTCAATCCCCTCGTTGAGTGGTTTGTGGGCCCAGTTCGCGGCTGCATACACGGTTGCATCTCGTCAGTAATGGTCCTGGGAAATAATGTACAGTATCACCACAAACAAACTCACAGCTGTCAATCAGTGATGATGGGTAAAAGTCTTGATGCATGGAAACAGGCCGCGACAGGCTTTCGCCCGTCGTGACGCCTTGTTGCCATGACGAGGTGTTTCCAAAATCGTTGCCCAGATAATAAGAAAGGCCCTCGTGGATGGTGGCTGGTCGAGGTTGCAGGTTTTGGGCCATGGTGGTCGTCCACACGGTCTGCGGCGCCGACATGGACATGGAAGTTTCCAACGACTCCGACTGTCCCGGTTTGTCCTCGTCGGTCATGACGAGACGGGGTATCGGCTGCGGTGGGACGTCTGCCGTCGTTGTACTTGTCGTCGGTGCCTCGGTTTCGCCACAACTTAGGCTTGGGAAGAAGGCAAAGGAAGGTGGTGCCTGATGCTGAACGGGCGGTTCGTTTCTAAAAATATCGCTGCTCAGTAAAAAAGGCGCCGGGGAATTTTGTTGGACGGGGGAAGTCTCACTGTTGATCCGCGCCGAGGTCCATGGCATAGGCGTAGCGTTTGTTAAAGGCCGAGGAAAGTAATAATCGAATGCGACTGCTGTGAAGGCTCGTCTGTCGTTGTCGATATGACAGCCGGCCGTTATCTCTGGGTATGTTTTACCGCGCCAAAGTCATCACCATGAGGTGAAGCAGTTAACGCAACAGAATGGGAAGGCAAAGGAGAGTAAGAAATGAAAAAAGACAGCGTTATAGAAAGCCGACCAGGGCTCGGGGAGTCAATAGAAGGAATGTGAAAAGCAATACTTGGAAAAGGAAAGTCTGGGACTGAAAAGGAGTGTGGTCTGATCACGGTATGGGAACCCCAGAGAGAGAGATGTAGGTGGCTGATGTGGTGGGAGGCGTCAACAAAGGAGGGGAAAGACCAGAAAAGAACCAGCTTTTCGTGTATTATAGGCCAAAGGGGTATAAAAGAAAAGAACAAGAAAACGAGTGCGCCAAGGAAGGCCAGTGAAATGCCCAGGAAAGAAAGACTGCTCCAAAGGAGACTAGGGGCCCATTGGCAAGAAGGAAAAGCAGAGAAGAAACAAACCAGATAAGAAAAGAGAGCCGAAGAGGATGGTGGTAGGGGGGGGGAGGCAAGGATATACAGAAGCCAGCTGTGCGGGACAGTCTACTGGAGCGGACCAGACGGGAAAGCCTGTAACGAGACGAATCCCAACAGAAGGGACAAAGCGGCGTAGCTGGGACGCTGTGCGGTCTGGCCGGACAACAAAGGGAAAAAAAGAGAAAAAGAGAGGACGACAAAGGCCACGGCCAAGACCAGCACGGACCGTCTTCGGAACAGCGGTGGGTGCGCAGGCGCTGCATCTGATACAATGAGAAGGAATATGGGGGAAACAGAGAGTACGCAGCACACGAGTCGCGGGGCGTGCGATGCGGCTCGACGAGCGGCACGGAGCTGAGGAGAGGGCGGGAAGATCAACAGGCCGCAGCGCGCCAGCCTAGCGAGGCGGGGGGGGGTGGGGGATAAGTGGCGTGTTGGAGGCCATGGGGGGTGATAAATGTGTAACGGGGGGGGGTCGAGGCAAGCAAGGGTTACAGGACAGGGGTCAAGGAGAAGGATGAGGTTGTGAGAAACAAGCCAACTGAAGGATTCATCGTGCTGGGTTAAAGAGAGCTTGATGGGAGGTCTGAGCAAATAGAAAAGATAGAAAAATCATGGCAAGACAAAATATACACTCGGTTGGTGAGAAAGATGGATGTCGATGCGAGAGGTGCCGCTGGTTGGGAAGCAAAGACGGAGGCCGGTGGGACACGAGACAGCCAAAGGGGGTGTTCGCACAGAAATGGAGGAGGAAAGAAAAAACTCAAATAGTTCAGAAAATACCACGCTCCATCCACAAAGGATCTCGGGCTCGCTTAGGCCAGAGAGAGCGCACAATATGTCGACAAAGTAAAAGAAACTCGGCCGCCCGGCTCGCTTCCAGAAGGAGAAGGAAAGCACGGAAGAGTCAAAAGCCGAAGAGTCCCTTCTCGCGCTGTTTCGCAACAGAAATACAAAACCACGAGCGGAGTAGGGAAGGGGAGGGGGCAGATGAAGAGGAGGGCGGAAACGAGGGTGTAGGAACTGAGAAAGACGGCGAGGTGGGAGGAGGAGGGGCAGAGAGGGAAGAACACGAGAAAGAGGGGCAGAGTCGAAACACCACAGCCAGCCAGCGTTGTAGAAGAAGACCAGACGACGAAGGAGGAAGGAACGACCCGCTGCGCGACTGGCCTCTGTCGACTGGAAGCGGCAGCGACAACCAGCAGACCGTTGATTCGACCCGGCCGATGTCCATTTAACGTTTCGCCGTCGGACGAGGCCAACAGGGGGCGCGCGCTGATTGGCCAGTGCGCCGTTTTCCGATGCAGGGGTTCCAGGGGTGGGAAGGCGCGCCCCATAAGGAACTGACGGAGAAGGTGGGGCAGCAACGGGTGGATACAGCCTGTGTGTAGGGGTACTTGTGTGGCGCGGGGAGCCTGTGCGGCCGCGGGCGTACTGCGACATGCAACGGGTGAGGGTGGGGTATCGCTGGAACTGTCTCAGATCCGTTGCAGACCACAGACCCCGTGTGGAAAAGTATCTCGCATACTTCAAAGATGCAGCCAGCTTCCTCACATGGCTGCACGGAACATACACCGGCCTGTAAAGAAATAAAATAAGCTCAATCCTATAGGAGAGACAAATAAGTACGCAATTGTGTACTTTTGTCTTGATTGATTTTTGACGAGGTGAAAATACGAAGAACGATCAGAATAAGAGACGAACAAAATTAAAACAACAGACTGCGGATGGCAAACATCGTATAGCCATCTCGGACAGCTCCGAACGCAGCCAGATATCCCCGCTGGTTGCATAAATGTGCGCTCTATTTTACAACTTCCCGAGGACGCCCGATCCAGATTGTTTGTTTCGCAGGCTTCGCGAGGCTCCCTCCCTCGGTTGATCAGCTGGAAAAAGACGGAAACAAGAGCGAGAAGAGAAAAAAAAAAAAAGGCCAAGAAATCAGGCCTCTCTAATTCTAGGCAGCTACGGAGTAGGCAGCTACATTCTCAAAAATAGATACAAGACCCCGCCGTGACGTCGACTTTCGCCTCCCCCCAAGCATGGCTGTGATAAGAGGCGGAGGACGCGCAAGCGACAAGGATGCCGAGAGCCCGGGGTAGTCGACAGCGCTGTTGGCAACAGAACTTCCGGAACAGGAAACAGGCTGTGTTTCCCTCTGTCTACCTTGCTGGCTCGAGCTACGGGGGTTTTTTTTCGTGTGTAAGAGAAACGCAACACGCATGGACCAGTGCGTGGCGTTTTGAGACGCCCAAGATTTTTGCATGTTTCTCGTTCAGCCGTTTTGCCATCAGTGCCGCTTCGTTGTTTGTCGCGTTTAAAAAAGAAGAAGAAAAAGGAAGCGAAAAAAAGAAAGCGAAAAAAACAGAAACGGCCCGAGAAGAAAAGGCCGAGAGGGAAAAAATGCCCGACGCGGGTCGCAGGCCAAGATCTGTTCGCGCGCTCACGGTCATGGGGCATCAATGCACTTGCGCAGACAAGGGCGTTGTTTCTCTGCGCTTGCAAATGCCTCCGCCTCGTTCTTCTCCAGCGTACCCAGCCACCATCGTATCCATGTGACCATCGTTCCCGAGGCTCCCTCCCCCCCCCTCCCCCCCTGGTCATCCTACGTACACGGCCACGCAATGTTCATGCACACTCGGGCCATAGCCTCTTCGAGGGATTCGCCAGCCCGGGCCTTGCCTGCTCGCCTGAATTTCCATTGTTTTGTTTTGTAGCTCTATCCTAGAGTGTTTCCGCGCTGCAACTCGGACCTGGTCCATGTAGAGAAACATCCGAATTGTGAAAAAATGATATGCAAGTGACCAAAAGCCTGTACCAAACGCCAAAAAAAATACAACACCAAAAAAACCATCCGAGAAACCTGCCCTGCCAGCCCAGACACCCTGCCAGACAGCAAGACACCCTGCCCGACAGACACCCTGCCAAGCCAGAGACACAGCCTCCTAGTTAGTCCTTCCCGTTGATTCGCCGCCACATCTCCGACTCCGCCGCAGAAAACTTGCTGCCTGCTGCGGCCGCCAGCTTCTTCGTCGCGCTCCAGAGACCCTCCTCCTCCTCGCCGCCGTCGTCGTACAGCACGGGCCGCTGGCTGCTTGCGCGCTCCGGCGTGCTCGTACTGACGGCATAGCTGTTCTGCGTGTAGCCTGGCGGGTGGCAGCCCGGCTGGGCGGTTTCCGGCCCGTGCGGCAGGTAGCCGTAGGCGGACGGCTGCTGCTGCTGCTGCTGCTGCTGCTGCAACTGCGGCTGGAACCCGTACGCCGGTGTCGCCGGCACCGTTCCGCTGGTTGGCACGGGGAACTGGTTCCCGCTGATGGGGGCCATGGCCATCTGCGGCGGCATGGTGGTCGTCGGCGGCGGGGCAGTGCCGGCCGTCTGGTAGGGCGCCGATACGGTTGGCGGCTGCGGAACGGCCCCAGGCTGCGGCGGAGGTGGGCCTTCGTCGACCGATCTCAGCGTCGTCGTCGTCGGCGTCGGTGCCGGCGCGTTGCTGTACGGCTGCCCGTAGCTGTTCTGGTACGCCGCGGCGCCGGTCGGCTGGGGCAGACGCGGCACGGCGCCCGGCTGGGCAGGCGGCGGTGCGTAGGCGGCGGCAGTCGTCGTAGCCGGTGCCGGCTGGGGCTGGGAGCCGCGGTTGACGCCCGGGTCCTCCGTTTTGGGCGTCACCGCCGTCACGGCAGCCGCCTCGCTGATGGGGCTCTTCGTGTAGATGGGGATGGGAGGCATCTTGTCACAGGATAGCGGGAGATGTCGTGGCTGCGATGCGTGTGTGACGAAACGATGAAGAGGACAAGATCTACGCATGGGACGATGGCCGGGAGCGGGGTTCTAATGCAGTCTCCCCCGAGAAAGAACGTTGTTGGTTGCCTGCACGTGGCGAACATCACGTCATGTGACCACCGAAAGCCCTACCAGACACGGGGCAGAGGTGTTTCATTGTCGCAGAAACAGGGAAACACCTATGCAAGAAAGTCCGATGCAGGCGGAAATGAAGCAGCCCGGAAAAAGGACGACGATGCGTCATGGCAAGGAAGCGCAGGGAGGTTCGGAGACAGCTAAATGGGCAGAGTCGCGTTCGCTGTCGCGTCGCAGTGGCAGAAGCCGGAAAAACACTGGATCCGAGAAGTTCCACCAACCCGAATGGGGGATAGCGCGCAGCTGAGCAGCCGTAGCTACACTGGCGCGCATCGAGAACGGCCGAGTTGGGGCAGTCGTGGCCGTGATCGTGCTGGGGCTCGCTTTTGCAGTGTCTTCTCCGCAACACAGGCCGCCGTCACTCCTTTGCCATCTTCCCGACGGAACAGGGAATTTTCCATCAGACACCGGCATATTCCCTGGAAGCGAACCCAGATCGGCAGCCATGGTTGGAAAAGTCAGCGAGCGAGTCCTCCTTCGGGAAGGTATGTTTTCCTTTTTTTTTTTTTTACCTGTGGTGAGGTTCGTTTTGTGTGCAGAAGAGCTGACATCTTGACCAGGCCTCGAGCGGACCGACAATGGCATGAAACAGACGAGCTGGCCCGAGGTCACGCCCATCAACCAAAAAAACTACTACACGTATGGACGACTGGGAGGGGGGGGGAGTATGTTTCTGGGGTTGCAGTGCTGACAGCTGTATCTTCGTCTTGACAGAGAGTTTATGAAACGCGATGACCAGATCCTGGCGCTGCGGATGCAGAACGAGGCCAACCGCGAGCGCCTGGTGCAGACGGCCAAGGACCGCGACCGGGCCCTCAACCAGAGCCGGGGCGAGACGGCCGCGGGCGAGCAGGCGGGCGACCTGCCGCTGAACCTGCCGTCGGACGGTCTCGACATCTCCAAGGTGATTGTGATCCACCCGGGCAGCCAGTTCTTGCGGATCGGCTTCTCGACCGACGTGCTGCCCAAGACGGTGCCGATGTGCCTGGCGACCAAGTACCACCGGACCGAGTCGGAGGAGTGCGAGGCGCGGCCGCGGCGGGCGCCGGACACGGACCAGGTGGACGAGGCGTACGGCGAGGCGTGGTCGCGCAAGTTCAAGAAGCTGAGCGACGAGCTCAAGGTGGACATGCGGATCAACAAGCGCAAGGTGCTGCCCAACTCCAAGGAGCTGGTGGTCAACTACAACCGCCGCGCCGAGCCCGAGGTGATTCCGACGCACAACGACCCGCTGCAGGTGGAGTGGACGGACGTGAACACGCCGGTGGAGGTGCCGGTGAGGGGAGCAACGGCGGCAGCGGCGACGGCGGCGACGGCGGCGACGGCAGCGACGGCAGCGACAGCATCCGCGGCGACAGCCGAGCCAGCGGCCAACGGCACAGAAAACGGCGAGCCGGGAGACGCCAGCGGCAGTGCCGAAGGAGACGGGCCGCCGCAGCCGCCGACGAAGACAAGGAAAACGACGCTGCAGCAGCCGAGCGTGTTCTACGGGGCGGCGGCGCAGCGGATCCCCGACGACTCGGAGCCCAAGTTCCGGCTGCGGTGGCCGATGCAGCACGGGTGGCTGAACGAGGACGACTACGAGAGCGTGAGCAGCCTGTACAGCGACTTTGAGGCGATCCTGACGCACGCGATCGAGACGGAGCTGGGGCTGGAGTCGGTGTCGGCGTGCCGGCAGTACAGCTGCGTGTTTGTGATCCCGGACCTGTACGACAAGCCGTACGTGGAGCAGGTGCTGCGGTCGTGCATGAGCTGGTTCGGGTTCAGCAAGGTGTGCTTTATCCAGGAGAGCTACGCGGCGACGTGCGGGGCCGGGTACAGCCAGGGGTGCGTGGTGGACGTCGGGGCGCAGAAGACGTCGATTGCGTGCGTGGAGGACGGGCTGGTGGTGGAGGACTCGCGCATCAACCTCAAGTACGGCGGCTACGACGTGACGGAGACGTTTGTCAAGATGCTGCTGTACGACCAGTTCCCCTACCAGGAGATCAACCTGCAGCGGCGGTACGACTTCCTGCTGGCCGAGGAGCTGAAGCAGAAGCACTGCACCATGAACCAGGCGGACGTGTCGGTGCAGCTGTTCCAGTTCCACCTGCGCGTGCCGAACCAGCCGACGCGCAAGTACCAGTTCAAGACGTACGACGAGGTGCTGCTGGCGCCGTACGGCTTCTACGAGCCGGACGTTTTCGACAACGACGCCAAGCTGCAGGGCCGCCGCAAGCTGATCGACCGCGCGTACAACGCGTACGACGTCGACGTGCCCGACGACCCGGTCTCGGCCGCGCAGGTGGCCGTGCTGGCGCTGGAGCGGCCGTCGCTGCTGCCGCCGGGGGCGGCCGGCGTGTCTTCGTCGCTGGCTGCTGTGGGTGGAACGGCCGCGGGCACGCCCGTCAACGGCGCGGGCACGCCGGGCCCCGCGGGCGAGGGCGGCGCGGCAACGCCGAGCCGCGCGCAGCCGTTTTCCTTTTCGGGGCGCAGCGACCTGAACGGCGGCGGCAACACGCCGCTGGCGTCCAAGGCGTCGTCGCCGGCGCCGGAGGCCGGGCGGGCGAGCACGCCGGTGGTGCCGCCGCCGTTTGTGTTTGGGGCGGGCCGGGACACGGTGGCGAGCCCGGCGCCGAGCGGGCGCAACGGGACGCCGGGGCCGGGGGGGGCGGCGACAGCCACAGCCACAGCCACGGCGACTACCGGTGCTGCCGCGGCCGACGCGCCCCCCCCCGTGCCGCAGCGGACGGCCAAGGAGCTGGCGGCGGAGCGCGACGGGGTGCTGGCGGTGGCGCCGCTGGACGCGGCGATCATGCTGTCGATCCAGCACGCGGCCAAGGGCGACGAGCGCAAGCTCAAGGACTACCTGGGGTCGGTGATGGTGGTCGGGGGCGGGGCCAAGGTGCCGCACTTTACGACGTACCTGGAGGAGCGGCTGCGGGCGCGGCGGGCGGACCTGGTGGAGCGGATCCTGGTGTCGCGGAGCGCGCGCGACATGGACGAGCAGGTGGTGGTGTGGAAGGGGGCGAGCGTGTTTGCCAAGCTGACGGCGAACGACAGCTGGATCACGCCGCTGGAGTACGGGTACCTGGGGGCGCGGATCCTGCACCACAAGGTGCTGTGGCAGTGGTAGGGGCGGGGATGGTGTTTGGGTAATTCGGGTTCTTTGTTTATGACGGAAGCAATGTGATGTGTTGCGTTTTGTTTTTTTGTTTTTTTGTTTCTTTTTATTTTTTTATTTTTATTTTTTTATTTATTATTATTATTATTTTTTTTTTTTTTTTCTGTGATTTTCCTCACTTTTTTTCTGCGCACGACAAACAGCGTATATTTAAATCATGTAACTCTGCAAGCAGAGAAGAGAAAACGATCATGCTACTCATATAAAAGACAAAGCATGGAAAAACAAATCACACCACCTCCTTCGTCACCCTGACCAGCACCACCGCCCCCGACGGCTGCCCGTGCACGGCGTCCCGCAGCCGCACCAGGCGGTACCCCGGCCGCAGCCGGTCCAGCCGCACGGCCGCCCAGCCCAGCACGGGGTCGCGCCGCATGGGCCCGGCGGCGTCCTTGACGACAAAGCGCACAAACGACAGGGCGGCGGCGGCGTCCGAGGCGTGGGTGGCCTGGGCGAGGCGCAGGTTCGCAAAGGACACGGCGGTGTCCGGGCCAAAGTCGGCGGCGTCGGCGCCCGCAGCGGTGGCGACGGCGCGGGTGCGGGCCTTGTAGCGGCCGGCGTCGTCCTTGTCGGCCTTGTCCGGGTCGCGGTCGGGGACGCCGTCGCCGTCGGCGTCGACGTCCTCGTCGAGGTGGAGGCAGACCTTGACGTAGGGGTGGCGGGCGCGGGCCGGGGTGGTGGTGCCGGTGCCGGTGCCATTGCCGGACGCCACGGACGAGAGAGACGACGCAGTGGCGGTCCGGGACAGCGGCGGGGGCTGGGCCAGGCCCTGGATGGCGAGGAAGGCGATGGTCAGGTTGAGGAGGCGATGGGGCCCAGGTGCCGGGGCCGGGGCCGGGGCCGGGGCCGGTGCCGATGCCGTAGTGGTCGTCGTCGTCGTGTCGACGCCGGCGCCAGCCCCTTCCGTGCCCAGGCGGTGGCCGCGGTAGCCCGGCGGCTTGAGCACGTACCCGCCGGAGCCGGCAAACATGGCGTCGTTGAGCATCATGCCGTCGTCCCAGCGCTGCCAGTTGAGGGCGGCGATCTGGACGCCCTTGCGCCAGAAGCGGGCCGGGTCGAGGTTGGACGAGGTGATGCGCAGGCCGGAGGGGTAGGTGCGCATGAGGAAGTGGCGGTTGTGGTCGAGCAGGGCCGGGCCGTGCTTGGCGTGGACCTCGAGCAGGCTCTTTTCCGAGATGGAGAAGACGTGGGTGGGCATGGCGGCCTCGGGCTGGGCGAAGCTCTTGAACGAGACGGCGTGGGTGTAGATGCCGAGGCGGGAGAGGGCCTGGGTGATTTTGGAGGGTTTGGGGGTGGACGACGGGGCTGAGACAGCCGTCGAGGCGGCAGCGGCCTCGTCGACGGCGTCGGCGGCGCCCCCGGCGGGCCCCTCCGGCGGCACGTACTTGACCTTGACGAGGATCTTGTGGCGCAGGCTGCCCGGCGCCGGCAGCGTCGGGGCGGTGGCGGCGGCGGCGGGCCGCGGCATCAGCAGCAGGCCCTTCCACTCCTCCTCCATGATGCGCACCATGACGGCCTGCTGGGCGGCGGTGCAGTGGACCTCGAGGCTGACGATCAGCGGCAGGTCGGTGGCGGCAAAGGCGTGCTCGCGGATGGCGGCGCACACGGCGCGGAACGGCACCTCGCGCGTCAGCGTGTAGCCGTGGAGGACGCGTGGTTCGACGGGGGGGGCGGAGGGGGTCGCCGGGGCAGTCGGTTCGGCCGGGGCAGTCGGTTCGGCCGGGGCAGCCGGAGCAGCCGGGGCAGCCGGGTCAGCACCGGCCGAGTCAACTGCCACCTCTGAATAGCTGTCCAGGCGCTTGCCCAGCGACGTGGCCGCCAGCCGCGACGCCAGCCCGGACGGCAGCTTGGCCTGGGCACGGCGCACCAGGGCCTTGCGGGCCGTCTTCTTCTTGAGGCGGGCCAGGGGGTCGGCGCCGGTGCTGCTGGCGCTGGCGGTGCTGGCGGTGCTGGCGGTGCTGTCGCTGCTGCTGGTGCTGGACGCGCTGTGCAGGCGGCGCAGGGGGGCGACCCCAGAAGTGCCAGCGCCAGCCGCCTCCTCGTCCGACGATGGTGCCGACGGCGACGGCGGCGGCGACGGCTCGGCATCGGCGTCGGCAGCCGCCGCCACGGCGTCGTCGTCGCCGTCCCACACGTCAATCTCGATGCAGCGGCAGCCGCGCGCCAGCACGGCGCGGTACGCGTCGGTGCTGGCGTGGCTGTACAGCTGGTTGCCGGTCAGGTACGTGTTGTGGCTGGAGTTGATAAAGTAGCTGGACAGCGGGTAGCCGTCGACGTCGCCGTCGGCGTCGGGGCGCACGGCCAGCGGCGCGACGGCGTCGGCCGCGGGCGACGTCATGTAGCGCAGGAACGCGGCGAGGTCAAAGGTGCCGTCCGGGGTGCCGTCTGGGATGCCGTCCGGGATGCCGTCCGGGATGCCGTCTGTCGTGGCCTCGCCCTGCACGTGGGCAAAGAACGCGGCCACCTGCTCGCGGTGCCACGTGTGGTCGGTGGCGTCGGCGTGCAGGTGGAAGATGCGCGTCAGATGGCCCAAGAGCGCCGGCTCGAGGCACGCGTCCGTGGTTGTCATGGTCGTGGCTGTCTGCTTCTGCTTCGCTGTTTGCTTCTGCTCTGTCTGTTGCTGTCTGTCGCTATCTGCTGTCTGCTCGACTGCCGACGTGCATGGAGTGGAGGAGGGGTTCTCTTAAGGCCGTTTGGTTGGGCACTGCGCCTGGCTGCCTCTCGCCTGCACTACGCGCGCCCGTTTCAGCTGCCGCACGCAGACGCCATGAGACACCACCCCACGATGTCCAATCCTGCGTCTGTCGGCGTTGTCGCTGTCGTCGGCGTCGTCGCCGTCTGCTGCAGTCACTGCCCTGCCGTCACACAGTCTCTTCCCCCTCTCTCTCTTGTCTCTGCTCGGCATCGACCTTGTGTCGCCCTCACGGCCCTGGTCGCCCTCCTTCGTCTTTGCAATGCTTTGTACGCCCGTGCTCTGCACCCAGCTCTCTAGTGAAAAACGTGCTTGTCCATCGCTGCCAGAAGCACGGTTGCCCAACAAGACCATTCTAGGTCCTTTTGCTGCAACGCGAACACGGCACAAACGGCAAAGACCGCTGCATGCGCGCTCTACCCTCTACGCTGCTCCCCTCCTCGTCTCCCGTCGTACGCCATCAATTTTATTTTGCCCATCCATCGCGTCGCACAACATTGCGCACGACACCCATCGCCATCTACTGATGCCTTACAGGCCAGGCCACAAGGCCGCCCTTCATGCCAGCCGCGAACGGTGCTGAGTACGGTGCTGAGTACGGTGCACTGGCGCGCGGTTTCCTCGTTTTTCCGTCTCTTCAGCCGCCGACGCACCGCCGCCGTCGCTCTCCCTCCCCGAGGACGGAAACGGAAGGTGGGGAAAGACCTGTCTTGGGAGCTTACCTGCTCGGAGCCCACGAACAAAAAATAGAAGACGAAAAAAGAAAAAAGGAAGAAAGAAAAAAAGAAACAAGCCTGTCGCCCTAGCGGGCCAAACCTGCCAGGCTACGCACGAACCAGGCAAGAGAGCCACGAGCAAGCCCGGCCGATCCCCGGTGTCCATCGGATTTCGTGTTTGTCGATCCCGATCCTATCCTGGTCCTGGTCTTCCTGGCCTGTTTTCGGTGGACACGGGCTCGTATCCCGATCGCGCTGCGCGCCGCGTGCAGTGAAGACACGGCCCGGCAAGCAAGCAGCAAGCACGCAAATGGAAAATCCACGGGCCCCGCGACAAAGAACCCAAGAGAAAGAGAAAGAGAAAAAAAAGCAGCGAGAAAAAACACAAAAAACACAGCCATGGCCCGTTTTTGCCCAGTTCCACGGAGCTGCTGCGGTGCCAGTAGCGCTAAAAAAAAAGAGCATTCCAGGGAAGAAAAACCCTGCAGGCCCGCCTAAATCCCCCCAGCTGCTGGAAAGCCTCCCCCCCTGTCCCCCCGCGGATGTACGGACCAGATCGAAACAGAGCCGCGCCCCAAAACTTCTTTCTTTCTCTCTGAGAGCTGCTTCCCCCCCCGAAACAGAAGGTGGGGGCGGCCTTTTGTCCAGGCAAGGGCGGCCGGCAGGCTCTTCCGCCCAGGGAGAGAGAGGGTGGTGTGCGCGCAAAAAAAGAGGCGAACACGAACGGGCAGGCGCCCTCCTCGACGTCATTCCCCCGTCATTTCGGGAGGCCCAGCGAGGGAAGGAGGGTGCGCACAATTTCCACTGCCTCGCGCCTGCTGGCATGAAGCACTCGCAATGCGTACTCGTAAGCCCCTGCCTTTTGTTTGTGTATGGCCGTGCCGGCTGGCCTGGCCAGACTGGTCTCGGTGCCAGTCCAGGCGCGCGAGACACGCACGGAAGGCACGATAGGAGAGCACCGTAGTGCCGTGGACTTGCATTGTCGTACCATATTTGCCCGGTTTCCCTGTCTTGTCTCGCTTTTCGTCGGTGGCTCCCACTTTTTGACTGCTGTCACCGTTCTCGCTACCAAACACCGCTACCACCACAACACCACCACCACCACCACCACAAACCGCGCGGCGGCCACCACCGCCCGTCGTCACCACCACCAACAACAACCACAGCTAGCCGAACGCCTGCCGCCGCTCGGCTGTACGACTGGCCGTCCCCGTCCTTGGCAGGATACGAGCTTACCTGCCGCAGGTCGGCGCTGCTTTCCGTCTCACCACCATCAGCCATGGCCCATCTCCACTGTTTACCTTTTTTTTTCTAGTTGCGCGAGTTGCACTGGCCGGCGCTGGTTGCACCGGCTGCACTGGCTGCTCGTAGTGCTCTCGTAGTGCTCTCCTTTCTCGCCACCCGCCGGCCAGGAACAACACCGGCGGCCGCACTAGCCGGAGGCGATGTATACCGCGATCCGATATCAATGGAGAAATGAAAGAAGCTGCTGTCTCTCTCAGAAAGCAGGATGAGCAGCGGTTTCCTAGACAACTTTGCCCAGCAAGTGCAGATCAGACGGGGGTTGACATGAGCCCGGCCAAAGAGACCGCCCGACCGAACCAGCTGAATCCATACAAACAACACAAAGGGGTGCCATCCCATCTACGGGAGTACACTGCTGCAGCTGCGGCTGTCGCGGCTACTGCAAGGGAGGGTCAGTTCCTGCGTCTTCCCCGCTTCGGTCCACGGAGACCGTGGTGCCCATGAAGAATCCTCCTCGTATTGCAAGTACCGCAGCGAGAGCGTATGGCACTCAGCAAGTGACATAGTTCACCTCTCCTATGACTGCATGCGTGCAGGCCAAGTGACATGCATTCCAGCACACCACCACACACGACTGGGCAGCAGCAGGCCACCGGCCAGCGGCGGGCCAGCAAAGGGTCCACGGGTCCAGCGACGACGGACCCCAGCGGCGGCCGCAAAAAAAAAACGGCCCTGCAAATACCTCCGGGCCAATCAACGCCGGTTGCTATAAACGGATCGGAGAGATACGACACGCTTATACCGCTATACCGGCGTGCGAATCCTCCACTTCATACACGCACGCCGGGACAGCCTCGCCGAAGGAGTGGAAGTACCAGGGCCAAGTCCGCGGACTCGTTTATACGAGGACCCTCCACCAAGAAAAAAAATGCGCCGTTTTCGAGCTGCTGCCCAGCGTGTCCGTCATCCATCCATTGGCCGCCGCCTTGCTCGATGCGGCCTTCTTTGTCATTCTATGGGCCCGCTGTCTCATACGAGAGCAGCATGGGGCCAGGCGGCCGGCGTTCTTGGGAAAACTGGCGATGAGGCGCTGGAATTGGCTGAGAACGGAAAGAAAGAGAAAAAAGATGAATAAAGAATAAAGAAAAAAAGAAAAACAAAAAAGAGAAAAAAGAGAAACTTTACACCCCCCCCCCTCTCCACACACACATCCCACACATCCCACACAGAACCTCTCTGGCTGATATATAATTCCCTCCCCATCCCCCTCCCGGCCGGTCTGTCTTCTCTCTCTCTTTCTTTCCCATCTACAGACAAAGGCACTCGTTTACCTCTCCGTCCAACCACACTCGTTTTTCAGTAATTACCATCCCATCGTTTCTTAGCACACCCTCTTCCCAACCACCACCACCACACACACTTTCAAAATGAAGGCTGTCTTCGCTCTTCTTGGCCTTGCTGGCGCGGCTCTGGCCGACAACCAGATCTACCGTCGTTTCACCAACGAGACCACGGCCACCACCTACGTCACGACCACCGTCTGCCCGGTCACCACCTGGAGCACCTCGGGCACGGCTGTCATCCCGATCGTGACGACGACCACCTCGGTCATCACCGTCACCAGCTGCCACGGCGGCTGCACCAAGACCACCCCGGCTGTTGTCCCGACCACCACCCCGGCCGCCGTCACCACGACCCCGGCTGAGGTCGTCCCCGGCTCCACCACCTACGTCGAGACCATCTACACCACGGTTTGCCCTCTGACCTCGACCATCACCAAGCCCAACGGCGAGGTCACCCCGACCACCTACATTGGCACGACCACCGTGACCACCAGCGTCCCGGTCTGCGAGACGACGTAAGTTTTTGGGCGAAATTCACAAAACCTTTTTATATGAATGCCACTAACAGCAACAGCACCGTCATTGTTGGCACCACCTGCCCGGTTGAGGTCATCACGACCACGTCCGAGGGCAAGACCATTGTTGTGTCGAGCACCAAGACGCTGACCACCTCGTCGACCTCGGTCTACACCACGGTTGTCCCGACCACCGCTGTCGCCACCCCGGCTACCCCGGTGGTTGTCCCGACCACGGCTGTTGCTGGCACCACCACCCCGGCCGTCGTTGCTGGCACGACCACCACCCCGGCTGCCGCTGGCACGACCACCACCCCGGCTGCTGCCGGCACGACCACCACCCCGGCTGCTGCTGGCACCACCACCCCGGTCTCGGGCGGCACCGGCACCCCGGTTGTTGTGTCGCCGTCGTCGACCACCACTGGCCCGGCCAACGTCGTGACTGCTGGTGCTGGCAAGAACGTGCCCGCGGCTGTCGCCGTGGTCGCTGCCGTTGCCGGTCTGATGGCTATGGCTTAAGCAGCAAATTGAACACTTTTTTTTTTTCTCTTTTGCCTCTTTTTTCTTCTTCTCTTGAACGGGCCACCCGGACCCGTTTTCTTTCCCTTCTCCTGTTCATATAATTGTGCCATGCGTTTCTTTTTCCCACTTTATATTAGACGGTATGCAAAGAGAGCACCGTTTCTACTGGTGTTTTTTGGAATACGGGGGGGCGTGTTACATCTCGGATAGGAAGGGAGGCCCAACCTGGGGGAAACCTTTTGTGGTATAATAATAGGCTTTACCAGAGGCATAATTTTTTTTCCCATTCAAGTCTCTTGTGATGTCGTGAACTGCTTGCGGTTGCAGGCCGCTGATCCGTTGTCTGGACTTTGTCACCATCTTACACCATCTTTGTCACCACCCCTTTGTTTGCTTTTTTTTTTGTTCGCGGCGGGACGAGGACTAAGCCGCCCCGTGTCTCAAACTCTAATTTCCCGCGTCGTGCGCCCGCGCGCGCGCGCGCCTCTCTTTGTCTCGCCTTGGGCATACCAAGGGCCGGCTTTGGCGCCGACGCAACCGGCCCTCGATTCCCATTCGTCGAAAACGACAGAACGAAGCAAAGAAAGAAGCAAAGCGTGTCAAAATCCCGCTCCGCGTCCCGTTCCATGGCAAAGAACGTGGCATCCAATTCTACAGGACAAGTAAAACAAAAAAAAGCAAAAAAAAGTCGTAGATGGTCCGATTGGGGGGGGGGGGGGGGGGGGGGGGGGGGCCGGAAAAAAATCAAAAAAAAAAAAATAACGGGGGGGGTTTCGGCGGTAATTGTTTGGTTTTTGGGTTGGTTCCCCCACCC
>JADHKF010000040.1:0-147492 GCA_019925685.1 Ceratocystiopsis sp. VPRI43766 | reverse complement strand
GTCTGAACGTCTGAACGCCTGTGTCCAGTCACGTGTATGGGCTTTACCGCGGGCGCTGCTTCCGGCAATAGACTCCCGTCAGCATCATTCCGGGGGGCGCCCCCCCCCCCCCCGCCCCCCCCCCCGGCGCGGGCGCGGGCCGCCCACGCGCCCCCCCCCCCCCCCCCCCCCCCCCCCCCCCCCCCCCCCCCCCCCCCCCCCCCCCCCCCCGCCCCCCCCCCCCCCCCCCCGCCCCCCCCCCCCCCCCCCCCCCCCCCCCCCCGCCGAAAAGAGGCCGGCAATGGCGGATTGGCGTCGAAGAAAGGTCGATGCAGGTTGTGGGGAAGAGGGAAGCGAAAAGACGGAGAACAACGGCTTCCAGAATTGTGTGATGTCGAACGCTCGAGAAACCGAAAAGAAAGGAAACAAAGAAGAGAGGGCAAAAGGTCAAAAAAATTCGAGAGAGAAAAAAAAAGAGTGTGACGCGGGAAACCGCACACAAAGGTCGCTGGATCTTACGTCAATTCTGTAGCGACGACGTAGGTGGTGTGTGCACGCGCGCGTGTGTGTGTGTGTGTGTGTTGTTCTGGCCCACGTGCGGAGAGAAAAAGGACTTGGGGAAAGGAGAGGATGGAGGGAGGGAGAGGGAGAGATGAGGGCGGCGGAGATTGGGGGTGGGTGACAAAGGGAGAGAGCGAGAGAGGGGCGAGATTGAGATCGCAGTCGAGGGAGAAGGCGAGCGTTTCGCAGGCAGGAACGAGGAGCCCCAAGATGCCGAAAAAAACGGGATGCGCTGTGCTGGAATAGGAAGGACCGCCCGGGCAACAAGCCAGCCTTAGCTGCTCGGACTTAGCATGCACGACACTATCGCTATCTGCTTGCTCGACACTAACGGCGGTGTCTTTCTACGATGCAGCGAGTCCTCGGCACAGCGAGTACGAGGAATGAATGTGTTGCGGGGTGGCCCTGGAGTTTGGCCCGTCCTGGGCTCCTACGCGCTGGCTCCCTGCAGAGACAGCAGCGAGGGCAGGAAGGAGCAAAGGGCTCCTTCCCCCAGGCAGGGCAGGTGCCAGTGTGGCCCAGGTGGGGTTCTTTTTTTATTTTTTTTATTTTATTTTATTTTTATTTTTTTCGCGTTGTTTCTCTCCCGCCGCCCGGGACGGGCGAGCGAAGCGTTGCATTGCGCGGAATGCCGACGGGGCGGCGGACGCGCAGGAAGGTCGTTCGGCTCGACGGGCCCAATGTCTGCTGCAACGATGCAAAAGGAACGCGTGATATGCGAGAGAGTAGGACCCAGGATGGCAACAACACCGCCCCCCCCCCCCCCCGTTATCGGCGACTTTTTCCTGTGCGATACGAGTCTCCGTTTTTCGGCAGCAGCGCTAACGTTCCTGCCTTTCTTCGCTGCAAGTTCCTGCCGTACTCGTACTACCGTTGATTCTGTTTTTGCGGGTTGGCCGTCGCAGCCTTGTCCGCGGCCCATTTCCGTAAATGCCAGCAGGGAAACCCTTGCGGCAAGCGCGCACGCAATTTCACCGTTTCATTTCTGGCTTTGTTTCCGACCGTGCTTTCTGGGTTTCTGGTTTTTTGGCTTACTTTTTGGCTTTTTTGTTATTTCTACTTCATTTTTCTCGATCATTCCGATCAACCTCCTGCACTGAAGATCACCAGATCCAATAACGCCGCACGCACTCCATTGGTCCATTGGTTCACAAAAGACAGAACACAAGACACCAGAAATGCGTCCCAGCAGACTTTGCATCGGTAGCAATGTGCATTCCATTCGAATTTCCCAAAGTGATTTTGTGTTATTTTTGTTCCGCCTCACCCAACAACAATACTCCTTACTCCTCCTTCGCTCGTCCTCAACACCGGTCGTCTGTCACGTCGCAATCAACACAACAGACATAACACAACCAACCAGCAGCCTATTAACGCACAGGCTTAACCCATCACCATGCCCTTCATGCCGGCCATGTCGCCCTCCTTGGCCGCAATCTCAAAGTAGCCGTAGATGGTGGTCACGGCCAGCAGCGTGCCCGTGCCCGAGCCCAGCGCGCCCATCAGGTCGCTCGCCACCGACAGCGCGCCGATGCAGGCACCGCCAAACGCAGCCGCCGTCGGGATGATGCGCTTCAGCTCCTTGTACATGCTCTGGTCGCGGTGGCCGGCCATGACGAGGCCCTGGTCCTTGAGCTGCTTGGCCACGTCGCGCGGGCTCGAGCCCGACACCTCGGTCCACGTCTTGGAGAAGACGGCGCACGCGGTCAGCATGTACACAATGTACACGACCGTGTGGATCGGGTCCAGCAGCGCGTCCTTGAAGTTGAGCGGCGGCGACATGTAGTAGACCAGGCCCGACACGGCGGCCAGCTGGGCCGAGCCGTCCTTGGCCTCCCACACGCCGAACAGGCGCACCAGCAGGTTCTCGGAGAAGCGCGAGTACAGCATCTGCGAGATGAGGAACACGTTGGACGACAGCGCCGACTGCAGCATGATGGGCATGTTGGACGTGTAGAACAGGCGGATCGGGTACGCGCCGCGGGCGCCGCGCTGGCGCGACGACTTGACCGGGATCTCGACGCGGAAGCCCTGCAGGTAGATGACGGCGGCAAAGACGACAATCGTGGCCAGCAGGTTCATGACGTTGGGCAGGTTCTGGCGGTAAAAGGCCTCCTGCAGCGCGCGCTGCTTGTTGGGCCAGGTCATGAGCAGGTGGAAGAGGGCAATGACGGCGCCCTCGTACTCGGGGCCGCGGCCGGTGTTGATGCTGGTGGGCGAGAAGGCCTTCCAGATGATGGACTCGCAGATGTTGGTGGCGATGAACAGCGAGATGCCGCTGCCCAGGCCGTAGCCCTTCTGCAGCAGCTCGTCCAGCAGGATGACAATCATGCCGGCCGTGACCAGCTGCAGGATCAGCAGGCACACGATGCCGGCGCCCAGGTCGGACGGCGGGCCGTACAGCCCGGTGAAGACGTAGACGGTGGCCGTGCCGATGGACAGGATGACGGCAAACAGCTTCTGGGCGCTCTGGTACAGCTCGCGGTCGGACTTGAGGTCCAGGTTGACGTCGATCATGTGGGTGCCGGCCAGCAGCTGGAAGACCATGCCCGACGAGATGATGGGCGTGATACCGAGCTCCATCAGCGTGCCGCGGTTGCTGGCCATCATCATGCGCAGCCAGTACAGCGGGTCGGACGTGTCGGACGACACAATGCCGTAGAGCGGCATCTGGCTCATGATGAGGAAGATCAGGAGCGTCAGGCCCGTCCACATGAGCTTCTGGTTGAACGGCACCTTGGTCTCCGGCTGCTGGACCTCGGGGAGGAACGGCACGAACGGCTTGACGAGGTCGAGGAAGCGTACTAGAGGGAGTTAGCTATGGACAATGCGAAGGCGAAGGCGATGAAGACACTCACAGCTACTCATCGTGGCGGTTGGACGAGAAAGAAAAGGGGAAAGGGATGAAGAAAGAAAAAGAAGAGTACAAAGAAGAAGAAAGAAAGAACGACAGAAAGAAAAAGAAAGAAAGGAAGCAAAACGTGCTTCACTCCCAGGACGCGCGGTGCAAAAACAACCAAGATTTGCAGACGGAAAGGGGAGGGCGCGCGAGATGAAAAAGGAGTCGAGGTCGCGTTCAGGACAGCTTTGCACGATCTGGCTTCAGGGCTAAAAATGCGATGTGGCCAGAACCCCCTGGTCGGTGGGTCTGCACGTGACGGCATTTAGCCAGAGCTTCCAGATGGGGAATAGGGCGGTATGCCGGGCAGTGGGTCGTAGCTGCATCGAACAAAAAAAGAAGTTCACAACGTCAAACGAACGTCCTGCTCAGCCTGCACTGCAACACCCGCTCATGCTTCGCAGTGTGTTGCGTCCCCTGCGTCCGCTTGCACGACGACATGCTTCAGCGATGGCGCAGCCGCCAAGCAGCGCGGCCAAGCCGCTGGTGGTGATTCTGGGGTCGACGGGCACGGGAAAGTCGGATGTGAGCTGCTTGCATGGTCTGATGCTTTCTTGATGTGCCGTGCTGACTGCTCAGTTGGCCGTGGAGCTGGCCTGTCGGTTCAACGGCGAGATCATCAATGCCGACGCCATGCAAATGTACCGCGGGCTTCCCGTGACGACAAACAAGATCAGCGAGGACGAGCAGCGCGGCGTGCCGCACCACCTGCTGGGCACGATCGGGCTGGACGAGCCGACGTGGCAGGTGGGCCACTTCCGGCGCGAGGCGGCACGCACGATTGACGCGATCCGCGCGCGCGGCCGGCTGCCGATCGTCGTGGGCGGCACGCAGTACTACACGGACGGACTGCTGTTTGACGACCATCTGGTGACGGCGGCAGAGGAGGCGAGCGGCGGCAGCGACGACGACACGGCCAGCGGGGACACGGTCGACCACAGCGTGCGCTTCCCGGTGCTGAACGAGCCGACGGACGTGCTGCACGCGCGGCTGCGCGAGGTCGACCCGGCCATGGCCGACCGGTGGCACCCGCACGACCGGCGCAAGATCCGGCGGTCGCTGGAGATCTTTCTGACGACGGGGCGGCGGGCGTCGGACATTTACGCGGAGCAGCGGCAGCGGCGCGAGGCCAGAAAGCAGCAGCAGCAGCAGCAGCAGCAGCAGGCCGAGGTACCGGCGCACAGGCCCTACGACTACATCCTCTTCTGGGTGTATGCGCAGCCCGAGGTGCTGCAGGCGCGGCTGGACGCGCGCGTCGACACGATGCTGGCGCGCGGGCTGCTGGCGGAGACGGCGGCCATGCACGACACGCAGCGCGCGCTGGCGGCGGCGGGCACGCCCGTGGACCGCAGCAAGGGCATCTGGCAGTCGATCGGGTACAAGGAGATGGCGCCGTACTGGGCGGCGGTGCGGGCGTTCCACGGCGATTCCGAGGCCACGGCGACCGTGGACATGGACGCGGCGGCGGCCGACGCGGACCCGGCCGTGGCCGCGCGCAAGCAGGCCGGCCTCGACGGCATCCGGTTCGGCACGCGGCGCTACGCGCGCTACCAGCTCAACTGGCTGCGCCAGAAGACGCTGCCGCTGCTGGCGGCCGAGCAGCGGCTGGACCGGCTCTTTCTGCTGGACGGCACGGACCGCGCGCGCTGGCACGAGACGGTGGCGGCGACGGGCGTGCGGTTGGCGGGGGTGTTCCTGGACCAGCCGGATGCGCTGCCGGCGCCCGCGGACGTGTCGGCGACGGCGCGCGCCGTCCTGGCCGAGGCGGTCGCGGCGGCGCGCACGGCCAGCGAGAACAGCGCGCGGCCGGCGTTCCAGAAGACGTGCGAGGCGTGCCAGACGACGCTGGTGACGGAGGCGCAGTGGACCAAGCACATCCGCGGGCACCGGCACCGGCGCGTGCTGCAGCGGCGCAAGCGGTGGGCGCTGGTGCCAGCGGACGTGCGGGCGGCCCTGGAAGAGAAGGGCAAGCGGGTGCCAGGCACGGGCGCACCAGACGAAGCAGCGGACGACCCAGCAGACGACCCAGCAGACGACCCAGCAGACGACAACCCAGCAGACGACAAACCGGCAGACGACGCACCAGACGACACACTGTCATCAGACAACGCACCAGCAGCAGACAAACCAGCAGCAGACAAACCAGCAGCACACTCGCCATAACCTGCCCAATGACCTTTATTGAGACCTAAACCAGATACCCAGGATATACCGCCCTCGCTTTTTGTGTTTCCTTTTTCCCTACGCCGCAATCTGGCTCTTCACCCACTTCTCCAGCCCGCCGCGCGCAATGATCTCCTGCACGTTGGGCGGCAGCTCGCCGACCGGCTGGCTCCACGTGGCGCCGCCCGGGCCCTCGGTCACGGTGACGCGGCTGCGGCGCACGTCCCACTCGAGGGTCCAGCCGGTGCGGCGGGTGGGCGGCTTGTCGGCGTCATCTTTGCCAAAGGTCTCGCGCAGGCGCTGCACCAGCCGCGGCACCTCGACGCCCATGAGCGCGTTGTTGATGCTGTTGCGGCTGAAGATGTTGCCGAAGCTGCCCGAGACGACGAGCGGGATGCCCTTGGCCAGCAGCGCGGTGGCGGCCTGCTCGCGCGACGAGCCGCAGCCAAAGTTGAAGCCCGAGACCAGGATGTCGCCGGCGCGCGCCGTCGTGCGGAACGCCGGGTCGTAGTTCTCCATGCACACCTCGGCCATCTGCTCGCGCGAGACGTTGTCCTGGTACGTGTACTTGCCGGGGTAGATGCCGTCGGTGTTGACGTTGTCGGCGTCGCAGAACACGATCTCGCCGGCCACGCGCTCGGGGAAGCCGGGCAGGATCTCGGTCAGGGTTTCGGCGTCGGCGTCCTTCTCGGCCGCCGGTTCGGCTGGCTCCGCCGCCGCCTCCGTCACGCCCAGCTTCTTCTCGGCGTCGGCCACGAGCCCGTCCATCTCGGCCAGCAGCCGGTCCAGCGCGTCCTCGACCGACAGCGCGCGGTCGCGGGCGGCGTTGCCGTCGCCCTCGCCGATGATGACCTTGTCGACGCCGTCGGGCTTCTGGTAGCGGCCGGGCCCGGCAATGTGGCCGCGCAGCGCGCTGGCGGCCACGACCTCGGGGCTGGCCAGGTACGCCTTGGCGTCGGTCGAGCCCATGCGGCCCTTGAAGTTGCGGTTGCTGGCGCTGATGCCGACCTCGCCGGGCTCCAGCAGGCCCGTGCCCAGGCCGATGCAGGGCCCGCAGCCCGCCGGCAGCGGCTGCGCGCCCGCGGCCAGCAGCACCTGCCAGTCGCCGCGCGCCTCGGCCAGCTGCTGCTCGGGCAGCGACGCGGCGGCAATGTAGAAGCTGACGCCGTCGGCGATGCGCGGGACCGGCGCGTCCGGGTCGTCGGTGGCCGCTGCCGCTGCCGCCTGGGCATCACGGAACACCTGCGCGGCGGCGGCCAGGTCGGACGCGCGCGAGTTGGTGCACGACACCAGGTACGCCTTGTTGAGCGGGATGCGCTGGGCCTCGAGCTCGCGCACGGGCTGCACGACCTTGACGGAGTTGGGCCCGGCCACAAAGGGCGACAGCGTCGACAGGTTGAGGTACAGCTGCTTGGCGTAGCGCGCGCCCGGGTCGGCGCGCAGCGGGTTGGCGACGAGCTCGTCGATGCGGGCGTGGGTGAAGCGCGGCGGCGGCGCAGTGGCCTTGTCGGGGTCTGCATCGGCCAGCACGGCCTGCGCCGACGCCCGCGCGCGCAGCCACGCCACCAGCACGTCGTCGATGGGGAACAGGCCGGTCAGCGCGCCCCATTCGGTCGTCATGTTGGCAATGGTCATGCGGTCGTCGACGGGGATGCTGCGCAGCGTCTCGGGCGCGCCGGCAAACTCGATGGCGTGGTTGAGCACGTCGTCGTGGTTGAAGAGCCCGCACAGCGCCACGATGACGTCCTTGCCCGTGACGCCGGCCGGCAGCAGCCCCGTCAGCGTGACCTTGGCAATGGGCGGGATCTGCCACCACGTACGGCCCGTCGCCCAGATGCTGGCGGCGTCGGTGCGCACGACGGCCGTGCCCAGGCAGCCCACGCCGCCGTAGTGGTTGCTGTGGCTGTCCGACGCGACCGTCACGGTGCCCGGCCAGGCATAGCCCTCCTCGACCATGATCTGGTGGCCGATGCCGCGGCCGGCCGGGTAGAAGTCGACGCCGTGCGTGCGCGCAAACTGCTCAATCTGCCGGTACTTTTTCAGGTTGGCCTCGCTCGTGTTCTGCACGTCGTGGTCCAGCGTCATCACCACCTGCCGGTTGTCGTGGATCTGCGACGCCCCGATCGACATGAACTTGAGCGCCACCGGCCACGAGTTGTCGTGCGTCATGCAGTGGTGCGGCGCCAGCGTCACGTAGTCGCCCGACCGCACCTTCTTGCCCGCCGGCAGCCCGACCGAGTACCGCTGCACGATCTTCTCGGTGAGCGTCTGGGGTGTCGAGGGGGCGGAGGGGGTGGCCTGGAACAGGCGTGTCGCCGTTGCGAAGCCGGCCACGCGGGCCCGGCACGGCGCAGCACGCACAGGCCCAGCCGCCACGCCCGGAAGACGCAGCAGCCGGCCTGCGCCGGCCGGCCGCAGCGGCACCCGTCCGGCGACGGCGACGGCAGCCAAGACGCAGCGTTTCCTCTGTTGGTTAGTTGGTTAGTTATTTGGGCTCGCGGTTTCTCAAGTCCATCTTCACCCGGCACTCACCGGAAACATCGTCGCAGCAGAGTTCCTCAGCGTAGAGTCGCCGTGTGTCAAGAGTCACATCCTCGACGTCGTCCTTTTTCCTCTTTGTCACCTTGAATTTTTTTTTTTTTTTTCCCGGTCGGTGAGCGGGGTCGCCCGGCTCCGTGGTCGGAAGCGGCAATAGCAAAAACATGGCTCGCCATTGGCCAAAATGCTCCTCCTCGCTTTGCCGCATACGACGCCTTATTTCCGATCGCCTACATGCATCGAGCAGAATCGCTCGTCGGGGCCGGTCAGCCTCGATGCGACGCGGTCCACACCACCCACCACCCACGCTCGGCCGACCGACTAGAACGAAAGATTCCATTGACTACGTAGATCCGGCCGAGAAAATTAAACCTGCGGGCGCGGTTGGGCTGGGGCGCCCCCAGCACCGTAGCGCGTGCGCGGGCCCCGGAGCTATGGCCTTACTGCCGAAGAACCCATCCCATGTTGTGTTCCTTGCACGTGACCGCAACGGCCAACAACCCAACAACGTCCTTTTTCTGCGCGGACTCCCGGGCCAACAAAGGGCCCGACTGACAGACTCGCCCTGCAGAACCGCAGGTCTTGCAGGCTTGGTACGTCACATCATCACCTGACCCTGCGGTTCCCGCCCGCTGGTCGCCGTCCACAGCGCAAGAAAAAATCCCGGGGGGGCAAAACCAGCCCCCCCAGCGAGGCCCCGACAGCCTGGATGGGGTCGCCGGGCTGCGACGTCGTTGAGGTATCTTCTATCTAACAAGCAAATCTTACCTTGTCGATTTTCCTCACCAAATATATCGGACCGTTCATCGCGTTTTTATTTTATTTTCTTTTTTATTTCTTTTTTTATTTTTATTTTCCCTTGATTCTTCTGATCTTTTGATCTTCTGATTCCCCCTTTTCCCCTTTGTTCGACACACGTGTCCTTCTCCTCGCCTCATCTCTCCTCCTTTCCTCTCTTGGCGTTCCTTGCCCTCCCTCCTCCTCTTTGCTCCTACCCCCCCCCCCCCCCCGTGCATCCCGTGCCTTCCGGCGCCTCTCTTCCCCGCCTTCCAGTTTTTGTGTATGGTCCTGCCTTGTGCCTTCCTTGCGCCACCCGGCCTTCCCAATGTGGTAGTACCCCCCCCGTGTGCTCCTGCTCTGTTTTCGTCACACAGACCGCACGCCGGCGTTGCGGGGTTCTCGACTTTTTCCTCCTGTCTCGAATAGCCTCATCTTCCCGCAACACGCCAAGACGAGCCTACCGCGCGATCTGCCACCCATCGCGCTCACGCCCCCTTTTTCCCTCTTCCCTCTCCCCCCTCTCCCCTCCTCGCCGGTACCGTTGACACACCACGCATCCCCGGACCTGACCGACCTCGCTCTGCCCGACGGCCATGTCGTCTCCTTTTGTGGGCACGCCCGGCGGCGAATCCATGACCCCCTCCACGCCGGGAATGACCCCGGGCATGGCCACCCCGGGGCCCGCCCAGTCCTCGACGTCGTCCAAGCCCGCCCGCATCCTTGCCTGCGTCCTCTGCCAGCATCGAAAAACCAAGTGCTCCCGGTATGCTGGGCCCATCCCCCCCCCTTCCCCCTGTGATGCGGACTTTGGCTGACAAAAGCCCCCCCCCAGCACGTTCCCCTGTGACAACTGTATCAAGGTGTGTTGTGTTGCGTACATTGTCAAAATCGCTTGTCCGCCAGACTGTTGCTGACACTTCGCCGGCATCCCCTTCGCACAAACGTAGGCCAACGTCACTTGCACGCCAAGTACACCCGCGCCTGCTCGCAAGCGGCGACGGCCAAATCAGGATCTGCAAGAGCGGCTGGCCCGCTGCGAAGAGCTGCTGAAAGCCTACGCGTCCGCCAAGCCGGACGGCCCCGATGGCGTTGACCTGTCCGTCATCGAGGGCGGCGCCTTCAACGGCGTCCCCAAATCCAACGGCACCGACGAGTGGAAGCCGTCCGGCAAGCTCATCGTCGAGGACGACGGCGGCGTGCGCTTTGTCGAGTCCTTCATGCTGCAGACCATCCACGAGGAGCTGCAGGCCATGCGCGAGATCGTCGACGGCGAGGACAACGAGGACGCCACGCCCGAAACCACCCTGGCCCCCAACGAAGAGCCCTTTGAGGACTACGCCAACCTGCTGCTCAGCGACACCGTCGACACCGGGTCCGTCGGCGACGCGTCGCGCTCGACCTCGCTCGAGGCCCTCCAGCCCGCACCAAACCACATCTTCCGCCTGTGGCATCTCTACCTCGAGCGCGTCAACCCGCTGACCAAGGTCATCCACGTGCCCACACTGCAGCCGTACCTGGTCGAGGCGACGAGCGGCGGCCAGAACCTCCCCCAGAACGTCAAGACGCTTCTCTTTGCCATCTACACCATGGCCACCATGTCCATGACGCCCGACGAGTGCGTCACCCTGCTGGGCTACTCGCGCGAGACGGCGCTCAAGCGCTTTTCCAACGGCGTGCGCCTGTCCCTGATGCGCTCGGGCTTTCTGCAGTCGTTTGACCTCGTCACCGTCCAGGCCCTGGTCATCTACCTGGTGCGTGCCTCGGTTGTGCTTCACGGTTTTACACTCACTCGTTAACTAACAAACAGACCTCGCTGGAAGGACGCTATAACCAGCACGCGGGCTGGGTCCTGAATGGCGTCACGTTGCGCATCGCCCAGAAAATGGGCCTGCACCGCGACGGCGAGAAGCTCGGGCTGAGCCCGTTTGAGACGGAGATCCGCCGGCGCGTGTGGTGGCAGATTGTCATCCTCGACGTCAAGTACGCGCTGCGGTCCGGTCTGTTCCAGAGCATGCTGCCGCGCGGCTGGGACACGCAGGAGCCCAAGAACGTCAACGACGCCGACCTGTTCCCCACCGCGACCGAGCCCGTGCAGGACCGCGAGGGCCCGACGGAGATGATTGTGGTGCTGCTGACCAACCGTCTGGCGCGGTTCCTGGCCGAAATGCCGGTCATCGAGCCCATGGTGTTCCTGGGCGATGCGGATAAGCTGAAGCCGTCGCAGCTGCCGTCGGCGCGCCAGGTGGAGGTGTTCCGGCGCTTGCTGGCCCAGGGCGGCGAGAGCCTGCAGGAGATTGTCGACAAGCACTGCGACCCCCGGGCCGGCGTGGTGCACGAGATGGCCGTCGAGGTCAAGAACAAGGTCCTGGCCAAGGTGGAACACATCCTGCTGCCGCCGCGGGAGCGCGAGTTCAACGACGAGGTCAAGACGATCACCGACAGCGTGTTCCGCACGGCCGTGCAGCACCTGCTCGACGAGTGCCGGCAGCAGGTGCACGTCGACCAGGTGTTCGCCTGGTACTCGCAGATCCACTTCCACCCGAGCATGTTCCAGTTTGTCGTCAGCCAGCTGGTCGTGCGCACGCAGGGCAAGCTGGTGGACCGGGCCTGGGAGGCGGTGCAGGCGACGTACGACACGTACACGCCGCTGTTCGACCTGCGGCAGAAGGTGCACTCCCAGATCGCCATGTACGTGCTGCGGGCCTGGCGCACGCGCGAGGAAGTGCTGCGCGCCCGCCTGGGCGGCATCGAGCCCGAGACGCCCGACTACGTCGTCCGCATCCGGGCGGCGCTGGCGGGGCAGGACGAGGCGATGTCCGGGATGGCCGCCATCAAGCGCGAGCCGCTGACGGGGCCGATGCTAATGGCGGACTCTGGCGCGCAACTCCCGTTGGCGTCCACGGCATCTGAAGCGACGGACCGCGGTGTGCCGGCGGGGATGAGCCACATGCACGCGAACGCCGTGGGCGTGAACGGAAGCGGCGTGAATAGGGCCATGAACGGCGTCGTGAACGGCTGCGCGACTGGCAGCGCGAACGGCGGCGCGAATGGCGGCGCAAACGGTGTCGCAAACGGTGGCGGCGGCGGCAGTGCCATGTGCTCCTCCAGCACCGCCAGCACCGGCGATGCCGTGGCCACGGCCGCGTACGGATCGATGCCGCCGCCGCCCCAGCCGATGGTGGCCTCTAGCGCCGCGGCGGCCGCCGGCGCGTCGACGGCTGTGGCGGGCACGGCCTACATGAACGGTTTTGCGCCGCTGCCCGACCTGCAGCAGGACGAGAGCAAGATGATCATGTCACCAGACCCGATGATGGACCAGATGCTGGCACAGACGTACCTCGACCCGACAATGGTGAACTGGGACATGTGGGGTAGCATCACGCCCGGGGCGACGGGATTTGATGGCTTTGGCGCTCCGGAGCAGTGGTAAGACTAGGCGCTACGGGAGGTTGTTCTTTTGGAGGGTGTTGTATACCCATGGTCGCTGGCTTTTTTTATCCTCCTATCAGGGACACGCAAGACAGGAGGCAACACTGGATTGTTTCTACGGAGTCAAGGGCGAAGTGATGTAGGCTTACGGGCTTTAATGGACACTGTATGCTTAATTATGAATGGACGTGTATGTTGTAGATGGTGATTTTTGAAGTTTTTGGGGTATATTTGTTTTGTAAATCCATGAAATGGCATTGAACATACCTCTGGACACAGCCTGGAACAGTGAGAACGCCTATCGGACGAATAGCAGACCGAGGCCGAGCTCAGGAGACGTCTCAAATAGGCAGCTGTCAGTAGTGCCCACCGTTTCCGGGCGCAGGGCGGGGAAGCCGTGTTACGGCGCGCCCGGGCTCGCTCCTTCCCCGCGTATTGCCTGTCACAAAGCGCGGGGAAGTGGGCATCAGGAACACACGCAAATCAGGAAGGGGGGGAGGGGAGGGATATTAAGATGCTCCTGCCGCCCCTGTGCCGCCCGTTCCTGTCGTAGAATGCATCGGGCGTTCGTGCCTTCCTTGCCCGACGCGATTTCGCCGTTGTTTCCCTTTCTTGGCTCGATTTAGTAGTTTTTTGTCCTTCTTTCTGCCGTTCTTTCTTCTTTCTCGCTTCCTTCCTCTCCCACCACATCGGCAGAGGAGACATCTCACGATCCTCCACGGTGCCTCCTCTGCACGCTCCGATTTCCGCTCGCCCGTCTCCATCTCACCGCGCTCGCCCCAGCTCGAACCTCCCTTTTGATTCCAACCCGCCCAGGGGTCTCCACGCCTGCAGCCGAAACGCTCCACTTGGTGTAGGACTGAAGAGGAAAGGTAAGAAAAAAGACGGCAGAAAAAAAAAAAATCGAGACACAGCCGGAAATGCAGATTTGCTTTGTGGGGGTTGGTGACTCTTACACGGGGCGACGCGACACTAAAGTCTTAAGGAGCAGGTGTGCAGGCCGCAAACAACCGACAGCCGAGAAGACGGCACGTCACGTCTCCTCTCCCTTGGTTTTGCCTCTTTTTGCTTTTTCGCTCTCCCACCACCCAAACATGGCGTCCTTGGCGGTCTTTGTCCGCCCTGCGGCTGCTCACCCCGGCATCGCGCTGCCCGGCCCCGTGGAGCGTCTTTCCCGTCGCTGTGCCGCGGCCTGGACGGTGGCTGGCAGCGCAGCGAGCCCGGCCGCCCACCAGCGCCGATGGCACCGCGCGCACCGCACGCTGCGCTGCAGCGGCGGCGGCGGCAGCGGCGGCAGCGGCTTTGCACCAGCTACGCACGCGTCGACGGCCTCCTCTCTCGCCCTGACCGTGGCCCGCCGCCAGCCGCTGCAGCTGGTGCGTCGGGCCTCGGTGGTTGCCGGCCAGCCAGGAGCGGCAGCCGACGCCACTGCTGCGGCCGTTGCCTCCAAGGTGCTGCCGCCAACGACGCCCTTTGCGAAGCTGACGGTCGCCGCGCCCCGCGAAGTCTTCCCGCGCGAGCGCCGCGTGGCCCTGACGCCGCAAAACGTCGCGCTGCTGCTCAAGAAGGGCTTCGGCCGCGTGCTGATTGAGCGCGGCGCCGGCGCCGAGGCCGGCTTTGTTGATGCCGCATACGAGCAGGCCGGGGCCACCCTGGTCGACGGGCCCGCGGCCATCTGGCAGGAGGCCGACATTGTGCTCAAGGTGCGGGCGCCGACGCTCGACGAGGCGGCGCGTGCGCGGCCCGGCCAGACGCTGGTGTCGTTTGTGCAGCCGGTGCAGAACAAGGCGCTGGTCGACGCGCTGGCGGCGCGCAAGGCCACCATCTTCGCCATGGACATGATCCCGCGCATCTCGCGCGCGCAGGTCTTTGACGCGCTCAGCTCCATGGCCAACATTGCCGGCTACAAGGCCGTGCTCGAGGCGTCGAACCACTTTGGCCGCTTCCTGACCGGCCAGGTCACCGCCGCCGGCAAGATCCCGCCCAGCAAGGTGCTCGTCATCGGCGCGGGCGTGGCCGGCCTGAGCGCCATTGTCACGGCCCGCCGCATGGGCGCCATTGTGCGCGGCTTCGACACGCGGCCGGCCACGCGCGAGCAGGTCGAGTCGCTGGGCGCCGAGTTCATCGAGGTCGTCGGCATCGAGGAGGACGGCTCGGGCGCCGGCGGCTACGCCAAGGAGATGTCCAAGGCCTTTTACGACGCCGAGATGGCCCTGTTCGCCGAGCAGGCTAAGGACATTGACATTGTCATCACCACGGCGCTGATCCCCGGCAAGCGCGCGCCGACGCTGCTGCCCACGTTCATTGTCGACCAGATGAAGCCCGGCTCGGTCATTGTCGACCTGGCGGCCGAGGCCGGCGGCAACTGCGAGAAGACGGTGCCCGGCGAGCTGACCACGTACAACGGCGTGACCATCATCGGCTACACCGACATGCCGTCGCGCCTGCCGACCCAGTCGTCCACGCTGTACTCCAACAACATCACCAAGTTCCTGCTCTCCATGACGCCCGTCGACAAGGAGTTCGGCATCGACCTGACCGACGAGGTTGTGCGCGGCGCCATTGTCGCGCACAACGGCGAGATCCTGCCGCCCGCGCCGCGCCCGGCCCCGCCGCCGGCCCCGACGGCCGCCCAGGACGCCGCTGCGGCTGCCGCCGCTGCCGCCGCTGCCGCCGAGGCCGTGGCCCTCACGCCGTTTCAGAAGGTGTCGCGCGAGGTGGCCGTCCTGACGGGCGGCATGGGCGGCGTCGTGGCGCTCGGCAAGATGACGGGCCCGCTGTTTATGAGCAACGCATTTGTCTTTGGTCTGGCCTCGCTGATCGGCTACCGCGTCGTCTGGGGCGTGACGCCGGCGCTGCACTCGCCGCTGATGAGCGTGACCAACGCCATTTCCGGCATGGTCGGCGTGGGTGGCTTCTTCCTGCTGGGCGGCGGCTACCTGCCCGAGACGATTCCGCAGGCGTTTGGCGCGCTGTCGGTGCTGCTGGCGTTTGTCAACGTGTCGGGCGGCTTTGTGCTGACGAAGCGCATGCTGGACATGTTCCGGCGGCCGACGGACCCGCCCGAGTACCCGTGGCTGTACGCGATCCCGGCGGCAGTGTTTGGCGGCGGCTTCGTGCTGGCGGCGTCGACGGGCACGGCCGGGCTGGTGCAGGCCGGCTACCTGGCGAGCTCGCTGCTGTGCATCGGGTCGATCTCGAGCCTGGCGTCGCAGGCGACGGCGCGCATGGGCAACATCCTGGGCATTCTCGGCGTGGGGTCGGGCGTGCTGGCGTCGCTGCTGGCGGTCGGGCTGTCGCCCGAGGTGCTGGCGCAGTTTGGCGGGCTGGCGGCGCTGGGCAGCCTGGTGGGCGTGCTGATCGGCAAGCGCATCACGCCGACGGACCTGCCGCAGACGGTGGCGGCGCTGCACTCGGTGGTGGGCCTGGCGGCGGTGCTGACGAGCGTGGGCAGCGTGCTGGCGGACGTGCAGGACCTCTCGATGCTGCACATGGTGACGGGGTACCTGGGGGTGCTGATCGGCGGCATCACGTTTACCGGCTCGATTGTGGCCTTTATGAAGCTGTCGGGGCGGGCGTCGTCGCGGCCGCTGGTGCTGCGCGGGCGGCACCTGCTCAACGGCGGGCTGCTGGCGACCAACATGGCGACGATGGGGGCGTTCCTGACGATGGCGCCCGGGTCGCCGGCGATTGCGGCCGGGGCGCTGGCGGCCAACACGGCGCTGTCGTTCCTCAAGGGCTACACGACGACGGCGGCGATTGGCGGCGCGGACATGCCGGTGGTGATCACGGTGCTCAACGCGTACAGCGGCTTTGCGCTGGTGGCGGAGGGCTTCATGCTGGACAACCCGCTGCTGACAACGGTGGGCGCGCTGATCGGCGTGTCCGGGTCGATCCTGTCGTACGTGATGTGCGTGGCGATGAACCGGTCGCTGACAAACGTGCTGTTTGGCGGGATTGCGCCGGCGGCGCCGGCTGGCGGCGAGGCCAAGGCGATCGAGGGCACGGTGACGCAGACAAACGTGGAGGAGACGGCCGAGAGCCTGGTGAACGCGGAGTCGGTGATCATCGTGGTCGGGTACGGCATGGCGGTGGCCAAGGCGCAGTACGCGATCGCGGAGATCACGCAGATGCTGCGGGCCAAGGGCATCCAGGTGCGGTTTGCGATCCACCCGGTGGCCGGGCGGATGCCGGGGCAGTGCAACGTGCTGCTGGCAGAGGCGTCGGTGCCGTACGACATTGTGCTGGAGATGGACGAGATCAACGACGACTTTGCCGACACGGACCTGACGCTGGTGATTGGGGCCAACGACACGGTCAACCCGCTGGCGCTGGAGCCGGGCAGCCCGATTGCGGGGATGCCGGTGCTGCACGCGTGGAAGAGCAAGCAGGTGATTGTGATGAAGCGGGGGCTGGCGAGTGGCTATGGTGAGTGTCTTGCTTGTCTGTTGTCTGCCTGTGTGTTTCCTGCTAACCCGGCCAGCGGACGTGCCCAACCCGATGTTCTACATGCCCGGCACGCGGATGCTGTTTGGCGATGCCAAGACGACGTGCGATGGTAAGTCTACGTGAGGGGGGTGTGTCTCTCTGTCTACAGTGGCTAACGAGACAGCAATCAAATCGGCCATTGAGGCACGGAAATAGGGGTTTTGTTTGATTTGATGTTTGGATTTTTTTGGATTTTTGGCTTTTAAAATTTGGATTTTGTTTCTTGTTTCTCGTTTCTTGCTCTTGGCCTCGTACCTTTCTGGATAGTCAGTCCTTTCTGCGAGAACAGCCATTTTCCCGTTGTCGAACGTGGGATGCCGTCTTTTCATGATGCTCAAGTCGTCTGTTTACAGCTCATGTCGCGTGCCGGCTGCGCGGCTGCGCGGCTTACATAAAACCGCGGAGTTTAGTTCTGCCGGGGCCCTGGCGTGGCAATTTGTAGCGTCGACTCGACCTTCCTCGACCCCGGCCTCCACCTCCTTCTCTCTTCACCAACAACAACAGCAGCTGCTGTTTCAGGCCACCTCCACGTCTTGCCCCGACAGCAAACGCGGCCGTTTGGCTTCCTGCTGGAGACAACGCTGTTTTCTCCTTGTTTTCCCTCTTTTTGTTTCGGTTCTCCGCACAGCATTTGCATCGCTTCTTTCTCGTTCCCCGACCTTCCACAGCTCTCCTCTTTGCGGGCAGCATCCGCAGCGTCCAGCGTTGCAGCACTACGACGTCACCACATCGGCGTCCCAGCCGCGACTTGTTCTTGTCCTGACGACACTCTCCAGTGCCAGCTTCACGCGAGCTCTGGATTCTCTCTCTCTCTCTCTGCATCGCCACTGCTCGTCCGGTTTGGACAACCAACCCACCGGCCACGTCGGCGATGCTGCCGTGAGCGGTCTTTGGTGCTTCGTTTGCTGGTGTTTGCAGATTGTTTTTTTCCCTCTTCAGGCTCACGCCTGCTTCTTCTTTTCTGATTTTCTCCCTCTCTTCTACCTTCAGTCGATCTCTTCGCCATGGATGACCCCGCAGCCGCCGCCGGTGGTGGCGGTCTCCGGCACCCCCCGCGGCCAACCCCCCACGCCGACAACGATCCCCAAGAACACAACCCCGATGCCGCGACCGGCTCAGCAGCAGAGCCCCGGCCACCTGTGCCCCAACATCCGCTGCCTGCCTCCCTCAACAGCAAGCCAGATGCCGCCGCCCGGCCCCGGTCCGCCGCCCCAACCCCAGCGGCAGCAGCAGCAGCCTCGAAACCCGCCGCCGCCGCCACGCGCCCCGACGACCTGTCCGCGTCGCTCCTGGAGCCCGACACCTGCCGCATCTGCCGCGGCGAGGCCACGCCGCAGGAGCCGCTGTTCTACCCGTGCAGGTGCAGCGGCAGCATCAAGTTTGTCCACCAGGACTGCCTGATGGAGTGGCTGTCGCACTCCCAGAAGCAGTACTGCGAGCTGTGCAAGACGCCCTACCGCTTCACCAAGCTCTACTCGTCGGCCATGCCGCGCCGCGTGCCCGCCCTCATCTTTGCCCGCCACCTGGCGGCCTACTTTGCCCGCACCGTCCTGGGCTGGTGCCGGATCCTGCTCGTTGCCGCCGTCTGGCTGGTGCTGCTGCCGTCGCTGACGCGCTGGGAGTGGTCGTTTTCCTTCTGGCTCAGCGAAGAGGGGCTGCTCTCCCCCGTCGTGGTCGGCGGGCTGGCCGTGCCCATCCTCAACAGCGCGGCCCAGCGCCTGCAGCAGCAGCAGCAGCAGCAGAATGCGGAAACGACAGCGGTGACGGAGGCGGTGGCGGCGGCGGCGGCAGCAACAGCGGCAGCGGCGGCGGAGTTTGTGAGCAACGCTACCGAGATGGCCGGCACACCCCTGAGCAGCAGCGAAAACGCGACGGTCTCGTATTTCGGAAAGCTCCTCGGCTCCGTCATGGACGTGGTCGGCGTGTCCGACGTGGTCGCGAAGCTGGACACCAGCAACGGCAGCGCTGGAGCCGCCGCGAACGCTTCTTCCCTTTCTTCTTCTTCTTCTTCTTCTTCCTCCTCGTCCTCCTTTTTCTTTTCGTCCGCAGCCACATCACACAATGCCATTGCCACGGGCCCGCCCACGATCCTCAGCGACGTGGCCTTTCTGCGCACGCTGACGCGGTCGCCGTTTGTCAACCGCTGCATCATCTACGCGCTCGAGGGCCAGCTGATCACCGTGCTCGTCATAGTATGTTTGATTCTCGTGATCCTTGTGCGTGACTACGTCGTGCAGCAGCAGCCGGCCGACCTGAACCTGCGCCCCGGCTTTGAGGCCGACCCGGACGCCGTGGGCGGTGGGCCCGGTCAAGGCCCCGGGGGGGTGGGGGAGGAGGAGGAGGAGGAGGAGGTGCTGGTGGTGGACGAGAACGAGCTGCCGCCCGGCGAGGACGACGGCTTCGAGGACGTGGACGAGGACGAGGAGGGCGGGCCGTACGACAGCATGGACGACAGCGACTACTCGGGCTGGGACGAATACGGCTCCGACTACTCGGAAGACTACTGGACCGACGACTCGGGCGACCGGCGGTACCGCGACTACCGCATCTCGCGGCGGCGCATGCGCGAGCTGCGCGTGCCGCTGCGGCGCGACAGCCAAGAGGAGCACGACCCGGACTGGGAGACCGACTCGTCGGGTGCGGGGAAGCGGAACCGCGCGGGCCGGCGCCGGAAGAGGCGCGAGCCCAAGACACGCGGCGGCGAATCCAGCCAAGCGGCGGCAGCAGGCACGTCAGATGCAGCGGGCACATCAAGTGCAGCAGGGGCAGCAGGGGCATCAGGGGCATCAGGGCCAGCAGGGACCAGCGCCACGAGCGGAGCAGGACCGTCCTCTGCAGCTGTCACGCAACTGCCCTTGCCACCGCCGCCGCCGCCGTCGCAGCCGTCTTCTTCGCCTGCCGCCGTGTCGGACAGCGTGCCAGAGCAGCTGCGGCGGTTCCTGGGCCGGCCGGTGGTGGAGGGCACCGACGGGGTGGAGGGCACGTCGGTGCAGGAGTTTCTGCGCATCTACCGCCTGGCGAGCGGACAGCCGGACGAGATTTTGCGGATTGCACGCGAGGAGAACGTGGTGGACCGGCTGGAGTACTGGCTGCGGCTGACGCAGCAGGTGATTGACAAGCGGCAGCACTTGGGCCAGGCGGGGTCAGCGGGTTCGGGAAGTCCGGCAGGCTCGACAGGCTCGGCAGGCTCGGCTGGCTCGGCGGATCAGGAAGCACAGCAGCCGCCGGCTGCCGAGCCAAGCACAGCCGACCGCAAGGGTAAAGGGCGCGCCGACGGCCCGGTTCCGGCTCCGGCCGAAACGCCGGCACCAGCCGGCATGGGAAGCACGTCCGCGGCCGCGGCCGCGGCGGCAACACAAAGCGCGGTCGATGCGTTTGAGTTTGGGCTGCGGCCGCGCGCACACACGGACGGCCCGGCGCGCGCACCGGGTCCCAACCCGTACGGGAGCAACAGCTGGGACTTCTCGAGTGTCTCCAGCGGCCTGCAGCCGGAGACGGTCAGCTCGTCGGCGGCCACCTTTGGGTCGGCTAACCGAGCACCCCGGGATGAAGCCAGCGATGCGCCGGCCAGCGCGAACAACAACGGCCGGCCCGCTGCGGCGGGTGCTGGTGACGCTGCCCCGGCCCCTGCGCCGCGGGACGACAACGTGCGCGACAACGTGCGCAACAATGCCAACGTCAATGCGAACGGAAACGAAAATGGAAACGCCAACGCCAATGCCAATGCCAATCAAAACGAGCAGGGGGGCCAGGCCATGGTCGCCGGGGCTGCGGGCGCCGCGGGCGACAACCTTCTTGGTAGAATCACGGACTTTATGTGGCGCGACCTCGAGAACATTGACCCGGCGGAGCTGCCGCTGGGCCCGTTGCTGGCGTTTGACGACGACGACGGCGAGGACGACGGCGACCTGGAGCTGGACGACGAGGACGACGACGGGCTGGGCTTTGGCCGCGACGGGCGCGGCGGGGGCCGGGCAGCAGCAGCACCGAACGGCGGCGGCGCAGCAGCCGGCCTCGGTGGGTTTCTCCTGGACGGGGATGCCAACGGCAATGGCAACGGCAACGGCAACGGCGGTGGCGTCCGCGCGGTCATGGACGACGGCGCGGCGGCGGCGGCCGCCGCCGCAGCAGCCATGGACGCGGACGCGATCGAGGACGCCGAGGACTTTGAGGGCGTGATGGAGCTGCTGGGGGTGCGGGGCCCGCTGGTGGCGCTGTTCCAGAACGTGGTGTTCTGCGCGACGCTGGTGACGGTGACGCTGCTGCTGGGGGTGTTCTTGCCGTACAACGTGGGCCGGGTCAGCGCGCTGGTGGTGGTGCACCCGATGCGGCCGCTGATGGTGCTGATCACGCTGGCCAAGATGATCCAGGACTGCACGGCGCTGGTGCTGGGCGGGGCGCTGCTGGCGGTGCTGCACGCGGCGCGGGCGGCCGGGGTGGCGGCGTGCTGGGCGGCGCCCGGGGCGGTGTGCGCGGGCGGGGCGGCGACGGCGACGGCAGAGCAGTTTGAGCGGCTGCTGGCGTGGAGCACGGCGTCGACGACGCGGGTGTTCCGGTCGGCGCTGTTTGCGGGCCCGATGCTGTCGCGGACGGACATCCGGGTGTTCTCGGCGAGCAGCCACGAGGCGCTGGTGCTGATGAAGGCCGGGGTGCGGGCGGCGGCGGTGGCCGTCGGGCAGGCGCTGGTGGCGCTGGCGACGGGCGACGTGGCCAGCACGGCGGCGCGGGCACAGGCCGTGGCGGCGGCGGGCGGGCGGGTCGGCATGGCGGCGTGGGCGGCGGCGGTGCGGCTGCCGGCGCTGCTGGCGCACCCGGGGTCGTGGGTGATTTCGTTGGAGGGCAGCAGCAGCAGCAGCAGCAGCTCGGTGGTTGGCATCGCCGGCAACATGACGAGCATCGGCAGCAACATGACCAGCATCGGCAACATGGCCAGCAACGCCACGGCGGCCATGGCTGCCACGACGTGGGACAGCGGCGACCGGTTCCTGGCGATTGTGCTCGGGTACGCGACGCTGTTCCTGGTGGCCGGGCTGTACCTGCAGCGCGGGGTGCCGCTGTCGTCGACGCGGGCGGTGCAGGAGGTGGAGCTGACGGTGCTGGACGGGCTGGCGCAGGCGAGCGGGGTGCTCAAGGTGATCCTGATCATCGGGATCGAGATGCTGGTGTTCCCGCTGTACTGCGGGGTGCTGCTGGACGTGGCGCTGCTGCCGCTGTTTGAGGACACGACGCTGGCGGCGCGGGTGCGGTTCACGGGGCAGTTCCCGCTGACGAGCGTGTTTGTGCACTGGTTCGTGGGCACGGGGTACATGTTCCACTTTGCGCTGTTTGTGTCGATGTGCCGCAAGATCATGCGGCGCGGGGTGCTGTACTTTATCCGCGACCCGGACGACCCGGAGTTCCACCCGGTGCGCGACGTGCTGGAGCGCAGCGTGACGACGCAGCTGCGCAAGATCCTGTTCTCGGCCGTCGTGTACGGCGCGCTGGTCATGGTGTGCCTGGGCGGCGTGGTGTGGGGGCTGGCGTACGGCGCGCCGGGCGTGCTGCCGGTGCACCACGGGTCGAACGCGCCGGTGCTGGAGTTCCCGATCGACCTGCTGTTCTACAACTTCCTGATGCCCATGGCGCTGCGGCTGCTGCGGCCGAGCGACGGGCTGCACGCCATGTACACGTGGTGGTTCCGGCGGTCGGCGCGGCTGCTGCGGCTGACCTGGTTCCTGTTTGGCGAGCGGCGCATCGACGAGGAGGGCGCGCTGCGGCTGGCCGACGACTCGCCGTACCGCCAGTACCCGTGGCCGGTGCGGCAGCTGCTGCGGCTGCAGCCGACGGGCGAGGTTGTGCCGGAGGTGGTGCGGTGGGGGTGGCCGGCGGCGGGGGAGCCGGTCATGGAGGAGGAGAATCCGGCGGCGGCGGCGGTGGCGTCGGCGGGATTCCACAACAACGACGTCAACGGCAACGGCAACGAGCGCGGACGGGCGCAACAACGACGACGGCTGCTGACGGAGGGCCC
The DNA here is from genome assembly GCA_019925685.1 of Ceratocystiopsis sp. VPRI43766. NCBI lineage: Eukaryota > Fungi > Ascomycota > Sordariomycetes > Ophiostomatales > Ophiostomataceae > Ceratocystiopsis > Ceratocystiopsis sp. VPRI43766. Next base: position 124,648 of record JADHKF010000040.1, on the reverse strand, counting down.
GACGCGGCGCGAGCTGAGCCGGCAGAGCGTGCGCAAGCGCATCGTGGTGCTGACGGACCAGCTGGTGCCGGACGGGCGGTTTGTGCGGGTGCCGGCGTCGGACCAGGTCAAGATCCCCAAGGGCCAGCGGGTGTTTGTCGACGTGCCGGCCGAGCAGCTGCGGCGGATCCTGGCCGAGGGCGCGCAGGACCGCGAGCTGGACTATGCGCGCGAGCGCTGGGTGCGCGTGCCGGCGCTGCGCGACGGCTACTACGACGTCGACATGTACCCCTACCCGCCGCAGCACCCGCTGTACAACCCGCGCGACGTCATCTACTACGGCCACCAGTACCAGATGGTGTACATCCCGCCGCACTTCCGCCTGCGCGTCTTCCTGTTCATTGCGCTGATCTGGCTGTTTGCCGCCGTCACGGGCGTGGCCACGACGGTGGTGCCGCTGCTGTTTGGCCGCCGGCTGTTCCGCGCCCTGCTGCCCGCGCACATCCGCACCAACGACATCTACGCCTTCAGCATGGGCATCTACGTGCTGGGCCTGGCCGCGTACGGCGCCGTGCGCGCGCGTGCGCTGGTGCTGCGGCTGGTCGTTGCGCCCTTGCGCAAGTGGCGGCGGCGGCAGCAGCGGCAGCGGCGGCAGCAGCAGCGGCGGCGGCAGCAGCAGCAGCAGCAGCAGCAGCAGCAGCAGCAACAGCAAACCCAGGCGGTTGCGACAGCAGCCTGGAAGACGGCGGCGCGGCGGCTGCTGTTCCGCGTGGCCGTGGCCCTGTACCGGGCGGCGATGCGCAGCCGGCGCGCGGCGGTGGTGGGCGCGCGCCTGGCGTACACGTACCTGTTTGTGCTGGTCGTGTTCCCGCTGCTGAACATGACGCTGCTGGAGCTGTACGTGCTGGTGCCGCTGCACACGTTTCTGTACTCGCCGACGGCGGCGGGGCCGGGGCCGGGTCCGGGCCCGGGATCGGGCGCAGGCGCAGGCGCGGACGCGGACCCAATCTCCTCCTCCGCGCCGGTGCAGCATACGGTGCGCGTCGTGCAGTCGTGGACGGTCGGGCTGCTGACGCTGCGCGTGGCCGTGCGCGCCGTCACGTCGTGGTACCCGGATGCGCGGCTGTCGGCGGCGATCCGCGCCGTCATGCGCCGCGGCCGCCTGGACCCGGACGTGCGCCTGCTGACGCGCGCGCTGGTCGTGCCGGGGCTGGTGCTGGGCACGGCCGCCGTGGTGCTGCCGCCGGTGCTGGCGCGGCTGTACGTGGGGGCGGGAGCGGGAGCCGAGTCGGGCAAAGCGCACACGCTCGTCTACCGCTACAGCTACCCGGCCGTGGCGCTGGCGCTGGCGGCGGCCTGGATGCTGCGCGGCATGGTCGGCGTCGTGCGGACGTGGCACGTGCGCATCCGCGACGAGGCGTACCTGATCGGCGAGCGGCTGCACAACTTTGGGGGGCGGTAGTCGGGGTGCGGGAGGCGCGGGAGGCGTCCGGGGAAAGAAGCAAGGGATAAGAAAGGACCGGGAGGACTGCGCTGGAACTGGATCAGAAGGGATAGGGAGGATTGCGCTGGAGCGCCCGGGAATCGCCCCTGAATGGCTGAATGCACACGAGTTAAATTAGAGTCTCAGGCCCCCCTGCCGCGCCGGCCCGCCACTAGCAGCGCAGGACGGCCCCCCGGCGGCAGGCGCGTGCCTGTGCCCGTAGCGGCCTGGCCAACCACACGCCGCCGCGCCCCTGCGCCGCGCTCGTTGGCCGTGTAAGTGCAGAGCCAGTGCAGCACAGCCTGTTTTGTGCGACGTATATAAGGATGCTGCTGCTGCTGTGAACTGTTGTAACCCCGAGCATTCATCACTTCACCTCTTCCTTTCCTTCACCCCCACCATGGGCATCTCCCAGAGCACCCCCTCGGCCCTGCAGACCTGCCTCGACGCCGTCTGCGCCGGCCGCGCCGACTGCGTCGCCTACGCCCCCGCCGCCGCCGACGTCCTCGGCCAGGCCGCCTACCAGCTCGACTGGGTCCGCCCCTACAACCTGGCCATCAACAGCACGCCCGCCGCCGTCGTGCGCCCCCAGTCCGCCGCCGACGTCGCCGCCGCCGTCCGCTGCGCCGCCGCCAGCGGGCTCGCCGTCCAGGCCCGCTCGGGCGGCCACTCGTACGCCAACTACGGGCTCGGCGGCTCCGCCGCTGCCGGCACCGTCTCGCTCGACCTCGCCGGCCTCGCCGCCATCCGCGTCGACAGCGCCACGGGGCTCGCCACCATCGGCCCCGGCGCCACGCTCGGCAACGTCACGCAGCAGCTCGTCGACCAGGCCGGCCGCGCGTTTGCCCACGGCGTGTGCCCCGGCGTCGGCCTCGGCGGCCACGCCACCGTCGGCGGGCTCGGCCCCATGAGCCGCATGTGGGGCACGTGTCTGGACCACGTCGTCGCCGCCGAGGTCGTGACGGCCAACGGCTCGATTGTGCGCGCCAGCGCCGACGACAACGCCGACCTGTTCTTTGCCGTGCGCGGCGCCGGCGCGTCCTTTGGCATCGTCACCGAGTTCACCGTGCGCACGCACCCGGCCCCCGGCAGCGTCGTGCAGTCGACCTTTGACCTGGCCCTGTCCACCGACCCGGCCGCCCTGGCCGCCGCCTTCTCCGCCTGGCAGGCCCTCGTTGCCGACCCGGCCCTGGACCGCCGCTTCGGCACCGAGTTCGTGCTGTCGCCGGCCGGCGCCATCATCACCGGCACCTTTTACGGCACCGAGGCCGAGTGGAAGGCGTCGGGCATCCCCGCCCGCCTGCCCGGCAACGGCACCATTGTCATCAACGGCTGGCTCGGCGCCCTGGCCCAGGACGCCGAGAACGAGGCCCTGTACCTGTCCAACGTGCAGTCGAGCTTCGCGTCCAAGTCGCTGGCCTTCACCCGCGACAACCTGCTGCCCGACGCCGCCGTGCTCGCCCTGTTCCAGCAGGTCTACGGCGCCACGCCGCTCGCCTCCGTCGCCAGCGCCGGCACGCCGCTGTGGTTCATCATCTTCGACGCCTCGGGCGGCGCCGTCGCCGACGTGCCCACCAACGCCACCGCCTATGCCCACCGCGACGCCCTGTACTTCTACCAGTCGTACGCCATCGACCTGCTGGCCCTGTCCGTGTCCGCCGACACCCGCAGCTTCATCGACAGCTTCCACGCCACCCTGCTGCAGCGCATGCCCAACAACGCCACCGCCACCCTCGGCACGTACCCGGGCTACGTCGACCCGGACATTCCCACGCCCCAGCAGGAGTACTACCTGGCCAACCTGCCGCGGCTCGAGCAGCTCAAGGCCATCTGGGACCCGAACCAGGTCTTCCGGAACCCCCAGACGGTGAAGCCGGCGACGAGCTGAGCGGTGTTTGGGATTTTTTTTTTTTTTTTGTTTGTTTGTTTTTTTTTTCCTTTTTCCTCTTCTTTTTTTTGCATTGATTTGGCGTTCTGGTTCGTCGGTAGAATGGTCGCAGAACAGAATCGATATCTGCTGGTTGCCCGATGAATGACCATCCTCTCACGCGTCCTTGGCCGCCTTCATGTCGTCCTCCCACTCCTTGCGCACACGGGCTGCAAAGGCGGCGTCCGTCAGCACCTTGAGGCCGACCAGCGCCATCCCGCGTCCGCACGCCACCGCCTGCGCAAAGGCGTCTGCCGTCCCGCTCGCCTGCGTGAACCCCGGCGTGTGGTTGCCCTGCCGCGGCGCCGTCTCGATCCCGAACCCGCCGTGGAAGCCCGGGCACTCGTAGCACACGTTGCCCATGTCTGTCGACCCCGCCAGCTCCGGTGACTCCTCGGCCACCGTGCCCGCCGGCATCGCCTCCACGTACGCCCGGCACAGCGCCCGCGACGGCCGCAGGTCCGCGTACGCGTTGATCGGCTCAAAGCGCACCTCACACCCCGTCGCCAGTGCCGCGCCATCAAAGCACTTCTTGGTCCGCTCCCACAGTGCCTGCGCCCGCGCCCGCGTGTCGCTGCGCACGTAGTATTCCACCGCCGTGTGCGCCGGCGTCACGTTCGGCCGCGTGCCCGCCTCGCGGAACACCCCGTGGATCCGCTCCACCGGTCGTATCTGCTGCCGCAGCATTGAGATGCCATTGTACGACAGACACACCGCGTCCAGCGCGTTGACGCCCGCCCACGGCTCCATGGCCGCATGCGCCTCGCGCCCCGTGAAGAACACCCGCCACTTCTCGTTTGCCAGCGACGGCGCATATGCCACGCCCCGTATTGGCCCCGGAAGCCCCAGCTGCGGCCCCGGATGCACCATGAGGCAGGCGTCCACGTCCTTGTATGCCCCGGCGTCGATCAGCTTCAGCTTGCCGCCGCCGCCCTCCTCGGCCGGGGTGCCCAGCAGCACCACGTGTCCCTCAAACCCCTCCGTGTCGATTGCCTTGCGCACCGCCGCGGCCAGGCCCAGAAACGCCGCCAGCGAGGCGGTGGCAATCAGGTTGTGTCCGCAAGCGTGGCCCACGCCCGGGAGCGCGTCATACTCAGCATTGAAACAGACGCGACGCCCGCCGCCTTTGCCAATTTGGGCCAGAAAGGCCGTCTCGACGCCGTACGCATGCGGCGTCACATCAAAGCCCAGCTTGGTCAGTTTGTCCACAAGGTAGTCGTGAGCCTTGTGCTCCTCGTAAGCCAACTCGGGGTTTTCATGGATCTGGGGCCGTTAGCAGAAGGATCTTCACTTTGAAAAGCAAGCAACGCACAAACTTGTTGGCCGCCTCGAGCTCCGGCAGCCGGGCGTCAATTTCAGCCTGCACGATATCTGCTGAAGGAGCCATTTTGAAGATGTGGTGCGGTGTGTAGTGTATGTGTGTGTGTGCGCGGTGTAGTGTAAAAGGTATGTAATAACTGCAGTTCGTGCAAAGTCTGGGGTAGTATGTGGAATGGAGACAAGAGAACCGTTGAAAGTCGCGCAGATAAAAAAGGTTGCAATGTAGCGGCCGCAACCAGTATAATAGTCCCAGTATAGTCAAGGGATCGTCAAGAAAACGTTCGTATCAAGTAAATGCAGCCGTGAACGGTGAACAGACAACGACGCTAGATGCCAGCTAATACCAAATACAACGCAGTGGCAAACGGCTCAAAACCCCCCAAACAAAGGAAAACGATACCATGGCCGAGGTGGAATGTGCAAAACGCCGGACAGAATGCTATTAAAACAAAATAAAAGAGAAAACAAAGAAAACAACGCGGCATTACAAACAACCTTCACAGCTTCTTGAGCCGGCGTGTAGCATAGGCCGATACCAGGGCAAAGACGGCGCCAATGCAAAACGTCACCCCAATCGCGTTCGGGCCATCTGTGCCGTGGTGCTCCGACGGGTGGGCGTCCTTGGCTAGCTCCGGGCTTTTGCCCGGCTCCAGCACCGCAAACACGCAGGCGCTGATCATGTTGCCAATGAACTGCGGCACCGTCATGTAGATGTTGAGAATCCCAAAATAGATGCCGCTGAGCTCGCCCGACGAGGCGGCAGCCGCATGCGGATCGTCGCTGTCGTTCAGAGGCCGACTGCCGCGCCGAGCGCGCCCGTGCTCCCGCTTCGGGATGTTGCTTATCGGCAACTTCTCGTCCGATAACCGGCTATAGTGGTGCCCCGCGGCTCCGGCCGCGCCGTCGGCCGTCATCCTGTTGATCTCAATGCCGAGGAACGTCGTCGGTGCCCACGACACCACGGTGTAGGGAATGCCGCACAGCGTGACAATCGCGGTGGCAGAGCGAAAGCTGGTCACAAAGGGCGCAAAAACCATGCAGCAGGCAAAGACAATGTGGCCCAGCGTCCAGGCGGTCAGCAGATCGGGGCGCGATTTCTCGAAAACCTCGGCCAGGCGTGCCACGCGAGCCGGTGGGCGACGCGTGTAGTTCTCTGCAAAGGGGCTGCGGACAAGAAGCGGCAGAATGGTGGCCGCCATGACCGTGGCGCACGAGTAGGAAGTGAGGGCGTAGCTGCCGATGCGGCCCATGTCGCCAACGGCGTCCCCGGTGCTGCCGACATCTGCATGGACGTCGTAGCGGAAGTAGGTCTCGCCCACCCAGGTGCTGCTGTAGACGATAAAAGGGAACCAGGCGATCCAGCCCCAGAAGACAGCCCAGCAGATGGCCTGGATGCGTGGCGGAAGGGTGATCAGGGTAGACCAGATGCGGCGGAAGATTTTGGCCAGGCCGCCAAGCCAGCTGCCGGGACCGCTGCCACCCGAACGCCCGTCGTGGTGGTCCATGCTGGAGCGGAGAAGCACGCGTTCGGAGACGGCCCAGCAGGTGATGGAAGAGGTGGTCAGAATGGAGATGGCGGCGACAGCGCTGAGCTTTTTAAACTGTGTGTCGCCCAAGGCAGGGCCGAAGATCTGGACGAGGTCTACGGCGCCCGCGCCATAGCCGACGAGATGGCCAAAAGAGGCCATGCGGCTTGCCCATGCAGCACCGTCTTGCTGTTTCGACAGCGGCAAGGTGTCCACCAGCAAGCTCCGGGCACAGGACATGACGGCATTGATCGCAAAGTCGGTGAGGTAGAGGGCCAGGACAGCGAGAGCAATAATGAGTTTCCTGTGCTCGGAATGTGTCGCAGTGGATGATGGCAAGGCAGCGGCGGCGGCGGCGCCGCCGCCGCCGTCGAGCCGGGACACGGCAGACGGTGAGCCAAATAGAGCGCCGACAATCTCGCGCGTGAAGCCGAGAGTGAGCAGGCCACAGGCAACGAGAATGGAACCGACAATGATGAAGGGCCGCCGGCGGCCCCATCTGAGGGTGGACGTGTCCGAGACAACACCGATGACAGGCTGGACAATGAGGCCAGAAAGAGGGCCGGCGAGCCAGACGAAGGAGGCTTGGCCTTTTGTGAGGCCCAGGGAGAGAAGATAAGGAGTGCCATCTGCGGGGTCAGGGATGCGAAGGGAAGCTGCTGGTGAAGAGGGAAGATAGCTTACAGGTCATTTCCACGCCCCAGGTGAAGCTGCAGTACTTGTTAGCATGGTCGCCCCGATGGTCTTTGCAGGTCCTGGCAAACGTACGCAACACCCAAGCTGGAACAGGTCAGCAGCATCATCTGGGCCGTCTCCGTGGCGCCGCGGACTGACGGCTGGCCCGACCAGGTCGCCATGGGGACGGTGTGCAGCGGGTGGTCCGTAAGCTTATGTGGGAGCGGCCTTTGATGCTGTCGCTACACTGTCGAGGTTGTCGTCGCCGTCCGCACTTCGTGGTTGCTACTAGGGCTAGACGACGTGTGTCACTGTCGGAGCTCGTGCTCTCTAGACCAGATCCTTCGGCAATCGGCGAGGCTGTGCTGCCGCCGTCGAGGCCCAGCCACCGCCCGCTGTGGTCTCGTCTGTCGTGTCCTTCGCGTGCAACGGCCAAAGAGGGGGTCTGTCTCGGGTGGTTGGGGTGTCGCAGCGAGCACCAGCCGTTCCTGGCTCCGGTCGCGTGTCGGTCGCGTGTGGCGGCGGTCGTGGTCGCTCTGCGGGCGGGTTAGCACGGCCGTCCATGGTTGCGGCGGGGGGGCATTGGTGACGATGGAGAGGATGCTGGAAAGAGAGCTCAGAGCAGCAGAGGGGAGAGAGGAAGAGGAAAGGAGCGTGCGACGACAGCAGACGGCAGGAGACGACAGCAACGGGCAGTCGCCCTCTCTCCTCTGCTCGCGCCTTCCCCGTATTCCACGACGGTGTCGCTTGGCTCCTTCCGTGGTGTATCTTACAGTTGTTCAATTGCGACAAGATGGCAGGGCAGGACCGATTGACCGAGGGAGGAATGGAGTCGTGCCTTCCGGAAGTTTTTTTTTTTTTTTTCCGCCGATCAATTCACGACGCGCTCGCTGTGTCACGTAGAAAGGGCGAGTCGTGCCTGCCCTCTCTGCAACTCCGCCAGAATCAGGGAGGAAGGAGCACATGCACACATTGGGGGGAGCTGTGTTAGTTCCAGGGGACACAGTGTCCGCAGGGGGCAGTAATACTCCGTAGAAACGGCGGGGACGGGGAATGGAACTAGCGCGGGTGACGTCGCTCTGGCAAAGGCGGTCAGCGCGCGGCCGGCGGGCAGCGGGCGCACAGCAGCCAACAGGGCAGGAGCCAATGCGACGTGCCGATCTAGGAACGGGCTCTAAAAAAATGGCAGAAAAAAAGAAAAAGCGACCGAAGAAGGAAAAAACGGGAAAGCGTGGGAAAAGGGCTTAAAGAGCGCGCACCTGCACCCCCCGAAGCCCAGACTGCGTCCAGGAAAAGACAACCCAATCGCACACACAGCCACGCCGACGGACCTTGCTCCCTTTTTGCTTTCCTCCTCCGCCCACCCGATCTGCACGCACACAGGCCTGCGCAAGACTGCTTACCCCGCCGCCCACCTCGCCGACATCGCCCTCCTCCGGACACGCTCTGTTCGCTCTGCCTCGACGTTTCGGCCGCACTGCGCGCTCTGGGTCTGATCACCGGCGCTCCCCTCTCGCCTCAGACGTGCGCAGACACCGTGCGCCTTTTCTAGTTGACGTGCCAGCCTAGCCGCTCTGCCAAGATGGATTTGGTGAACGCGTGAGTCACATTTTCCGGGACATGGCTCTTGCTCTTGGCTGTTCGTGTTCCCCTGCTAACGTGGTCAGACTGGGCAACCGCCTCCTCTTTGCCATTCCCAAGAGTGCGTGAACGTTTTCTGTTTTCGTCTACCCCGCATGGACTCCGTTGACACCGACAGAGGGCCGCCTGCAACAGCCTGCGCTGGATCTGCTGCGCGGCGCCGACATCCAGTTCCGGCGCGAGAACCGCCTCGACATTGCGCTCGTCAAGAACCTCCCGATTGCGCTCATCTTCCTGCCGGCTGCCGACATCCCGACCTTTGTGGGCGAGGGCCAGGTCGACCTGGGCATCACCGGCATTGACCAGGTCCAGGAGCACGATGCGGGCGTGCGCGCGGTGCGCCGGGCCCGGCGAGAGTCGGCGGCGGCGCTGAGCGCCGAGGACGTCGCGGCGGCGGCCGGCAGCGCTGGCACGCAGCACACGTCGGGCTGCGAGACGGTCATGCCGCTGGGCTTTGGCGACTGCAAGCTGCAGGTGCAGGTGCCGGAGAAGGGCCAGTACGTCGAGCCGCGCGACCTGATCGGCAAGACGATCGGCACCAGCTTTGTGCACACGGCCGAGGAGTACTTTGCGCGCCTGGAGCAGGCCGAGCACAGCGGGGCCGACGCGCTGACGCCGCGCAAGATGCGCACGCGGATCATCGAGCTGAGCGGCAGCGTGGAGGCGGCCTGCGCGCTGGGCGTTGCCGACGGCATTGTCGATCTTGTTGGTGCGTTCTCTCCCTTTCCCGTTGCGTCGTCCAGTTGTTCCTGACCCCCCCAGAATCCGGCGAGACCATGCGCGCCGCCGGCCTCAAGGCCATTGAGACCGTGGTCGACTCGACGGCCATCCTGATCAAGTCCAAGTCGCCCAGCAACCCCGAGCTGCTCGAGCTGATTGCGTCGCGCATTGGCGGCGTCATCACGGCGCAGAAGTATGTGCTCTGCCAGTACAACGTGCCGCGCAACCGCCTGGCCGACGCCACGGCCATCACGCCGGGCAAGCGCGCGCCCACGATCACAGCCCTGGACGAGGCCAGCTGGGTGGCCGTCAGCGCCATGGTCGAGAAGAAAAAGGTGGCCACCGTGATGGACGAGCTGGTCAAGGTCGGCGCCACCGACGTGATCATCCTGGACATTCACAACACGCGCAACAACACGGCATGAGGGAGGAGAGTTCCATGTGTGGTTTCATGTTTTTGTACGGCGTTGTTTCACGGGCAGATCGACGGCAAAAAGGGGGAAACGCGAAATAGAAGGATGAAATAGAAAAAAAAAAAAATGGAATTGCTCTCTCTCTCGGTTCTAGTCTCTTTAGACCTTCCAGATGACAACGCGGCCATCGACGCCGCTCGCTGGAGAGAGTGGTTAGCAGAGAATCAGGACAAAGGAATCAGGACAAAGGACACAGCGCCCGCACGTACACGAAAACTTGGTCACGCGGTCGCCCGCCGTCTCGTAGGGCCGGATCGTGTTGATGGTGTTCTGGTGGGTCGTCTTGAGCTGCGTGTCGTTCTTGGCGCGGCCCATCAGGTCCATCTGGCGGAACATGTTGAGGGCAGACTCCTCGCGGGCGGCGCCGGCGCCCTTGGCGGCGGCGGTCTCAAAGGAGCCGGCGAGGGCCCAGCCGCTGGCGTCGCCGCGGAAGCGGAAGGCCTCGCAGTCATAGCCGGCGGCCAGGATCTCGTCCTCGCCGTTCCACAGCAGGCTGGCAAAGGGCAGCAGCTGGGTGGGCACGCTGATGACGGCGCGCGGCGGCTGGTCGGGCGCGCTGGGGTAGACGACGGTGATGCTGCTGTCGTGGGCGGCAAAGGCCAGGGCGTCGCCGCTGGGCGAGAAGGCAACGGCGTGGACCCAGCCGGCGGCGTTGTTGAGGAACTCGCCGCACACCGTGTTGAAGGGCAGGCGCTCGCCCCAGGCGCTGGGCGGCGGGCGCGCGTCGACGCCCTTGACGAAGCTCGAGAAGACGCGCGCGTGCGCGTCCGTCGAGCCGGCGGCCAGCAGCACCGAGTTGGGGTGCCAGGCCACGCTCGTGATCGTGCTGCGGATCGGCTTCTTCAGGTGCTTCGACACCCACCAGTGGTCCTCCTCCTCAAAGTAGCACACGGCAATGGCCCGGTCGCCCGAGCCGACGGCAAACTTGTCCTCGGACGGCGCCCACCGCACCACCGTCGCCGCGCGGTGGATGCGCAGCAGCACCAGCATCGGCTTGTAGCCGCTGGGGCTCTGCTCCCAGACAATGGCATTGCGGTCTGCGGGTTAGCCGGGTTAGCCGGGTTCGTCACGTTTCTCTCGCTCGCTCGCTCGCCCGCCCGCCTTCTGCACGCACCCTGAGAACACGTCACGATGCGGCCGCTGCGCGGCGCAATGTCGACGCCCGTCACCGTCTTGTCGTGCCCGCCCTTGAGCTCGTCCTGCAGCTTCAGCGCATTGCCCACGCGGCCGTACAGCTCGACCGTCGAGCCGCGGGCCACGGCCAGCGTCTTGTGGTCGGCCGAGAACGAGTGGTCGGCAATCGGGTGGTGGAACAGGTGGTGGACTTCGGGAGCGGCCATTGTGAATCGTATCTGCTGCTGTCTGCCGTTCGGAGTCGGGTTTTCCTCGGTTCGCGCAATAGGAGGAGCTCTCTACTATCACGGCGGCGAGGTTGGAAAGGGAAGGAGGACCGGTCAGAGCCACGGATGGCGTGGAAGGTGCGCTATAGGCAGACAGGGTGGGTGCGGGGCACACAGCCTACTCCCTACTGCGTAACCCCCCCAGCCCCCCCTGGAGTGCCCTAGCTCCCGGCTTGCCGTGTTATGTAATCACCCGCGCTAGCATTTTTTCAGCAGGGACACTGCCGTTTCTCGCGATCCCCGGCCACGAGCTTCCCACCGCGTCACGTCTCGCCGTTGCGATTTCCTCCCCCCCCCCCCCGTCGCCCCCCTCCGGACACTCTCTGCCGCGACTTCACGGCCGCACAGCCGCACGCCATGTCGGCCTCGACAAAGTCCCGCGGCCTGCCCCCGCCGCCGCCTGCGGGCCTGCCGGCCAAGGTGGTGCCGATTCCGCCAAACCAGACGTGAGTTCGAGTTGGGCACATACATGCCTTGCTGTCCTCCGTTGGCTAACTCCCCAGTCTCTACGTGCGCAACCTGCCGTCGGCCAAGATCAAAAAGGCCGACCTGCGCACGGCGCTCTACCTGCTCTTCTCCACGTACGGCCCCGTGCTGGACGTCGTGGCGCTCAAGACGGCCAACATGCGTGGCCAGGCACACATTGCGTTTCGCGACGTGCAGGCCGCCACGCAGGCCATGCGCTCGCTGGAGGGGTTTTCCTTTCTGGGGCACGAGCTGGTACGTGGCATGTTCCTTGTCTCGTCTCTCTACCTCTTGCCTGTTCGCTAATCCTCCCTCCAGAAAATCGCCTATGCAAAGTCCAAATCCAACGCCATTGCCCGGCTCGACGGCACGTTCAGAATGCCCACGTCCGCGCAGACCGTCGAGGTCTCCGACCTACAACAGAGCATCTTCAATGCGCCCATTCCCGGCTCGGCCGCCGCGCCACCACCACCACCACCACCAGCAGCCGCCGCAACAAACGGCGCCGCCGCCGCCCAGGCACAGCAGACCCGGGGCCAGAAGCGGACACGCGACGAGGACGACGAGGAGGCCGATCCGAAAGAGAAGAAGCCCGCCGCGGCCGACGCCAGTGAAAGCAGCGACGATAGCGACGTCGAGATGGAGGAGGACAGCGACGACGAGTGAGCCGGGGCCGCCCGCTGGCTGGGGGCCTTTATTTTTATTTTTTTATTTTTTTCTCCAGAGAGAAGTGCCGTTATATGTACGATACCCGCTCGCGTGCTTGCTCTCTCTCCTGCCAGCCGCAGAAGACGCGCGCGCCGGGCCCTAGGTCGGCAGGGCCATTTCCTTGGGCACCCAGAGACCGACGCAGCCGCCGACGAGGCCGAGCCAGATCATCAGGTAGTTCTTCTTGGAGCAGTCAAAGTCGGCAATGGCTTCGCCGAGGAGGCAGGGGTGGACAAAGAAGCACGGGACGCCGGTGACCGGGTGGTACTGCAGCAAATGTCAGCCTGAATACAAAGACAGCCAAGCGCAGGCTTTTGTTTCCACTCGCGTTCCGTACATCTGCAGAGAGGCCGCCGACGCTGCCCATGGCCCGCAGGCTGTCGCGGAACACGGGCGGCACCAGGCGCCGGAAGACGGTGTCGATGCTAAAGGCCGGCTCGTCGTTGGGCAGGCCCTCGAGCGCGAACCACAGGCACGGCGCCCGGTACGTGGGGTGCCAGTGGACTTCGTAGGTCACCGAGCCGACGGACGGGGCTCGTGGCGGGTGCAGGGCGGCCTGGAGAGGTCAAAAGTTAGCAGTCGTCGTCGTCGTCGTCGTCGTCGTCGTCGTCGTCGTCGTCAGTAGTAGGATCACACCTCGTCGGCCTCTTCGGCCTCGACCATGGCCTGGTCCTCGTCCTCGTCGCCGCCGCCACCCGTCCGCCGCGGCTGGCCACCGCCAATCGAAAACCGGTCCAGCGCGCCGGCCAGCTCGTCGTCCGCCTGCCGCGCCGCCGCGTCCTCGTCCAGCGGCCGCGTGATCTGCACGTACGTGCTGTACTCGGACGTGGCGCCGCCCGCACCCCCCGCAAACACGCCGGCAAACGCCGTGCGCACCGCCAGCCGCCACCGCCGCCGCACCGGGCCCAGCGTGGCCTGCCGGTACAGCCGGTCAAAGTCGTGGCAGACCTCGGCGAACTCGTCGGGCGTCAGCTGCGGGTAGGCGGCAAACTCGGCGCCGCGCCGCGCCGCCCCAGCCGCGGCCGCGCCAGACGGCGGGTGCGCCTGGTGCGCCTGGTCCGCCAGAACCTGCAGGGTCATTTTGCTGCTGCAATGGGGGGCGGCATGCTCGTGGGCCGGAAGGCAGAGCGTCCCCCCGCGCGTCCTATGGGATGGTCGGGGGAGGGGAAAAGGCGTGTGCCTCTGTACATGCATATATCCCAGTACGCGGGTGGCCCTTTTGGGAAATTTGTCTTGTAAGTCATCGCTGCGTTGTGCTGTCTATCACCGGGTATCTATCGTACATGCCCATTAACCACTCTGCCGGCCAGTCTTTGCGTCTTTTTGGCGTGCATGTTCTCGCTTCATCCACGAACCCACGGACCTGATTCAAGATTAACAAAGGCGTCTCTGGGCTGCCATTGTCCTCGGTTCCAGGCCAGCCATTCAGACCCGGCAAATTTGCGCCCAGAGAAGCCCCAGTCCCTTGGCCTTAAGGACTTTGAGTAGTAGCGCGTATAGATGGTAATGGAAAGCGTCCATGTTGCTGTTGGCCCATCCCACCGGACATCTGTGTGAAAATCGGTAGGGCACCAGCAGCACACACGAATCTCCTGCCGCTGGTCCAAACGGAAGACCTCCTGCTCCGGTCCATGGACTGGCTTGTCATGAGGCCTACCGTGGGACTCTGAATTATACATGTCATGGGAGTTGCCCATCCGTTGGTTTGCCGGGATCCATACGAGGTGGTCGCACACGAACACCGACGTATCACACAAGTAATTCATGAGGCTAGCCGCCTCGCCGGGGAAACTCTTGTATGTTATGTGCGCACGCACAACCGGGTGGTCCTCCAGCTTGCCGTCCTTGGTCTGGACGGTGGCGATGCGCATCTCTGTTGTTCCAGTGTACTGGAACTTGACGCCGCTGAAGTTCTGAACCCACGACTCTCTCAGGTCCATATTGGCCTGCTTGATGGGCAGGCCGTGAGGCGCCCCGTAGAAATGGCGCTTGAACACCATGCGCAGGCTGGCATCCGAGTAGCTGCCTGGCCAGCCGCGGAACACAATGGATCTGGCAAAGCAGTAAGGAGGGGGGATCGATCGCCGGTAGGGGTCGCGCTCGGCAGCAGATTGTCCATGCCAGCGATGCAGCTTGATGCAGGCGGAGCAGTAGTACCACTCAGGCAAGTCCTTCTCCAGAAGCAGCAGGAAGATCTGTTTTTGTTCGAATGGCAGCGGGCGTTTTTCTAGGTGGTCGTCATTGTCGTCGGCCTCGGCCCAGGTGAAATCGCTCGAATCCGAGTCGCTCGAGTCCGAGTCGTTCGAGTCCGGGTTGTTCGCGTCCGGGTCGTCGGCGCCGTCCATCAAGATGCGCTTGCGAGAAGGGAAAAAAGCGCGGTGGGCCTCATGGCAGGTCAAAGAAAAGGCGACGAGAGAGTAGAAGTCGAGGTGCTCGGTGATTTCCAGGAGCAGCTCGTTGGGGAGCATCATCAGCCGCGAGCCGGTCTGGGGCAGCACAGGGCGAGCCCTGGGACTCAGCCAGCTGCGGATCGGGGTCTGCAGGATTCTTGCTGCATATTTGGCTCGTTCCATGGCCTTTTCCAAGTAGTAGCGGTACAACCGCTCTGCTTTGAACTTGTGCTTGTCCATGGTGAGCAGGGCCATGGTTGATGAAAAGATGGGGAGATGAGAAAAGAGTGTAGAGTGCAAGAGGCAGAGGAAAAGGGGGAAAGAGGCAATAAATACAATGCTATTGGAAGAGTGACAAGCGAGTGTGATAAAGAAGGAAAGTGATTAGCTGTTGATGAAGCAAAGCAAAGAAGGCAAAGGACGAAGAGAAGCAGAAAGTGAATAGGGCAAGCAATAGGCAAACGAGTGAGCAAATTTGTGAAAAGGACAGAATACAATTACATTGTGATTTTGCCCATTATCGAAAGATACGTAATGCATCATGACTATTGAGTACGTGGTAGGAAGTCCTGCAATAGTCATGTGGTATGAAGTCCTCGTAGGCGTGTAAGTGCTGTCGTCCCGAGTCGTTGGACCAGCCCCGTTCTGTGCATATTAGCCCCATGCATATACACCACATAGATCTACAGGCCAATCAGGGGCAAAGCCCCGAAGCCGCGACGCTGTCCTCAACCACCCCGGCGCCGTTGGACTGGCATCGCACCCCGTGTCTTGGTCCCATTCTTGTGTGCTTTCCCGGCTTCTTGGTGCTTTTTGTCTTTCTTGCACACACGGGGCAGCTCTGTTCTTTTTTGGCTTCATTGAACGACGACCGCTCTCTGTCTTTGGCCCTCATCTCGACGCGTCTCGTCGACACGACCCTGTCTCGAATCGACCTCGACTCGGCTTGACCCGTCTCCGCGACTCCTCCCCATGCCCCTGCACCCAGACCAATGAACAATCGCGATCCCTTCGGCCTTCATCGACAACCAGCGTTTGGCATTCTACGCGCGACCGCTTCCCAGGTCGCCCTCGAGTTCAAGGACCGCGCCGTCGAGGCCGGCGCCCAGGCCCTCGAAAGGGGCAAACAGGCTCGCCAGGTGGTCGAGAGCGCGGTGGGCAGCGCCCTGGACACCACTGCCAACAGCGGGGAGATGTCCTTCAAGCTGCCGCGCAATGTGCCGTCGTTTACCAACCCGCAGCGCCAAGCAGAGGACTACTTGTGGTCTGCCGCGAACAGCGCGCGCGAGCGAACCGGCGGCCTCGTCAGCGGCGTCGGCGGCTTTCTAGACGCAGCCACCGGCGGCAGCGGCGGCAGCAGCAGCAGCAGCCGCCAATCGCTGCCCATGTACAAAGACAAGCCCTACGGCTACCCGCCGTCGCAGCGCGCCCGGCCGTTCTACCGGCGGCGGCGCGTGCTGGCGCTGCTGCTGCTGTTCGTGGTTGCCCTGCTCTACCGCGGCGGCTGGCTCGGCGGCAGCAGCGGCGGCCAGTCGCATCTGTCGTGGGGCGCGTGGCTGGCCGGCGGCGAGGACAAGGCGGCGCGCGGCGGCCAGGCCAACTGGCTGGGGCGGCGCGAGCGCGTGGTCGAGGCGTTTGAGCTGAGCTGGGACGCGTACGAGCGGTACGCGTGGGGCTACGACGAGTTCCACCCGGAGTCGAAGCGCGGCCGCCAGATGGCGCCCAAGGGCATGGGCTGGATCATTGTCGACGCGCTCGACACGATGATGCTGATGAACCTGACGTCGCGGCTGGTGCACGCGCGCGAGTGGGTGTCGCAGTCGCTGACCTGGGACCAGGACCAGGACGTCAACACGTTCGAGACGACGATCCGCATGCTGGGCGGGCTGCTGGCGGCGCACTACCTGTCCAACGAGTACCCGCAGCTGGCGCCGCTGACGGCGGACGAGCTGGCGCGCACGGGCGGCGAGGACCTGTACCTGGAAAAGGCCAAGGACCTGGCGGACCGGCTGGTGGCGGCGTTTGACAGCCCGACGGGCATCCCGCTGTCGAGCGTCAACCTGGGCAAGTCGGAGGGCATCCCGTCGCACGACGGCGGGTCGGCGTCGACGGCCGAGGCGACGACGCTGCAGCTCGAGTTCAAGTACCTGGCCAAGCTGACGGGCGAGAAGCTGTTCTGGGACAAGGTCGAGCACGTGATGGAGGTGGTGGACGAGCACAACCGCGCCTTTGACGGGCTGGTGCCCATCTTCATCAGCCCCACGACGGGCCAGTTCATGGGCCAGAACATCCGGCTGGGCAGCCGCGGCGACTCGCACTACGAGTACCTGATCAAGCAGTACCTGCAGACGAACAAGCAGGAGCCCGTCTACCTGGAGATGTGGCAGGAGGCGCTGGCGGCCGTGCGCCGCCACCTGGTGACGTACACGGAGCACAGCCAGCTGACGATTGTGGGCGAGCGGCCCGACGGCCTGCAGCAGCCGCTGCTGCCCAAGATGGACCACCTGGTGTGCTTCCTGCCGGGCACGATTGCGCTGGCGGCGACGGGCGGGCTGCCGCTGCGCGACGCGCGCAAGCAGCCCGGGTGGACGGCGCAGCACGACGCCGACATGCTGCTGGCGCACGAGCTGACGCAGACGTGCTGGGCCATGTACAAGTACATGCCGACGGGCCTGGCGCCGGAGATCACGCACTTCAAGGTGGCGCACCCGCCGCCGCCGGCGTCGGCGCCGCACCACGGGCCGCCGCTGCAGCTGAGCACGGCGCCGGACGCGGCGTGGCGCGCGGACCTCGAGGTCAAGCAGCTGGACCGGCACAACCTGCAGCGGCCCGAGACGATCGAGAGCCTGTTTCTGATGTGGCGCATCACGGGCGACGAGCTGTACCGCGAGCGCGGCTGGGAGATGTTCAAGTCGTTTATGAACTACACGGCCGTCGACGAGGGCGGCGGCTTCACGAGCCTGTCGGACGCCAGCGTGATTCCGCCCGTGGGCCGCGACAACATGGAGAGCTTCTGGCTGGTGAGTTCTTTAGAGACACAGAGCCGCAGACCGATGGCCGCTAACGCTCACGTTCTAGGCGGAGACGCTCAAGTACTTCTACCTGCTGTTCTCGCCCGTCGACCTGCTGCCGCTGGACAAGGTCGTCATCAACACGGAGGCACACCCGTTCCCGCGGTTCGACCTGGGCCCGCTGTTCTCGACGGGCTGGAAGCGCAAGCCGGCGCAGGCAGCGGGCGCAGCCGGCAGTGCGAACGAGCACCAGCATGCGATGCAGTAGTGTGTGCGATCCGGGCATCGTTTTTGTCGCATAATCTACTTCTGGCGCATCAAAGCGCAGGAGATACTTATAGAATGTACACACACACACACACACACACACACACACGCACGTATTATTACTCGTCCATTTTAGCGGGGCCGCCGTCGGTAGGCAGAAAGGGAATGGTTCATCGCCAATGCAAACCACCTGCCCTCTTGGGACCAGGAGACGGGACATGCTAGCTCAAAGCAGCTCGCTGGCACGCGCACGGGGCCGATGCTGCGTCCTGCCTGCCGCAGGCGAGACGACGCCGCCGTTCGCGCTTGCCTCTGCCGAGACTGCATGTGCCGTCTGTTCTTTCCTCGTTCTGTCGTTTCACCTCACCCACCCCCGGTGCGTTCTTGCCTGCTCGATGCAAAACGTGGGAGCTAGGTTCCTACAGAATACGTTTGGGGACGGCGCAGGGAACGCTTGTTCTTTCCCTTTCCGATCGCGCAGCGTAACAAGCAAGTGGACCTCCTGCCGCGCCTGCTGAAGAAAAGAAAAAAAAAAGGCCCCGTTATCTGCGATACTGGGACGACCGCCCACTCTTGCCCACTCTAGGCGAAATCGCGTGGAATTTCGCTATCGGCCGCACTCTCCTGTTTCGCTGGCTCTTTCCTGCGCAAGCGGCCCGCACCACCACCACCACCACCAGCAGTGACCGCCCACGCCCACGCCCACCTTACCGCTCGAGCCAGCCTAAGGTCTGCCAGCCTCTCGTTCTCCTTTAGTCCACGTAAGGCGAGACCACCCTGCGTGCAGCTCGACGGCGAGTCTTGTCTCTTTCTTTCATTTTCCTGCTTCAAATCTCCCATCGCTTTTCAACCCTCCTTCGCCTTCAGCCGCCGAGGCAATCATGTCGCCTACTGCCGGAATGGCGCAGCTCACTTAAGACACATTTCTTGTCTTTTCTTCTTTTCTTCTTCTCTTCTTCTTCTCTCTTTTTCCATTTTGCTTGGACAAATCCCCTTTTGTCCGCTTTTCTCCAGGTCTCGGACCATTCTGCCGGTTCAACGACCGCTCCTCGGCTCTGTGCACGCGATTCGTGCGCCTCTGCGTGTCCCGCTCGCACCCGGCGACGTGGTACAGCGAGCCGCAGCAGCAACCTCTTCAGCCCCGGCCCCCTCTCCCACTCCCCCGTTTCTCCGTTTCCCGGTTTCCCCGTTTCTCCTTCTACCTCTCCCTCCAGCTCGGCACAGCTGCCCCGTGGTCGCCTCCCATGGATCGCGACGTCGAGCTCAACTTCCTGAACATCAAGGACGACGGCATCCTGGACCTGAACGACGTCCACTCCATACGCACGCCCAGCAGCAGCGGCAAGCGGCGCAAGAGCAGCAAGGGCGGCAAAAGCAGCAAAGGCCGCAAGGGCAGCAGCGGCGGCAACGGCGGCGACGGCGGCGACGGCAATGGCAACAGCCCCGGCTTCTACTTTGACGACCCCGAGCAGGGCGCGCGCGCCTCGCGCTTCGGGTCCGTGGGCTTCTCCGATGGCGGCGGCGGCCGGCTCTCCTTCGGCCTGGGCCGCCTGGGCGACCTGACCGACGTCGACGGGCTCGGCGGCATGGGTGGCGTCCGCCGCAAGAACCCGCTCGTGCGCTGGGCCGACAGCTTCCGCCGCGACCCCAACCGCCGCTTCACCACCGACATCGAGCGCAACACCGACCGCTACGGGTCCAGCAGCTTCGGCCCCGGCAGCGACCGCCACCCGTCCTCGGCCGGCTACAGCCTGCAGCCGCCCATGCGCGAGCGCGGCGCCGGCGGCTCGTTTTCTGCCGGCGGCGGCCCGGGCGCGCCCGACGGCCCCGGTGGCCCTGGCGGTCCTGGCGGCCACGGCGGCCATCACGCCCACTTCTACGACATGCACGGCGCCAACATGGCCACGGCGAACCCGGGCCTGGCGCGCGAGCTCAAGGGCCGCCACCTGCAGATGATTGCCATTGGCGGCTCCATCGGCACCGGGCTGTTTGTCGCCTCCGGCCGGACCCTGTCGCAGGGCGGGCCTGCCGCCCTCCTGCTGGCCTACACCTTCATCGGCTGCATGCTGTACTGTACCATGCATGCGCTGGGCGAGCTGGCCGTGGCCTTTCCCATTGCCGGCTCCTTCTCCGCCTTTTCCACCCGGTTTCTCGACCCGTCCTGGGGCTTCGCGATGGGCTGGAAGTGCGTTGTTCCTCCTCCTCCTCCTCTCCTTTCCCTTCTCTTTCCCTGCCCCTGCTAACCTCCAGCTACGCGATGCAATGGCTGATTGTCATGCCTCTGGAGGTCATTGCGGCCTCCATGACGGTCAACTACTGGAACCCCCACCTGAACAAGGCCATCTTCGTCACCCTGTTCTTCATCGCCATTGTCACGATCAACCTGTTTGGCGTCAAGGCCTACGGCGAGGCCGAGTTTGTCTTCTCCATTGTCAAGGTCATCGCCATCATCGGCTTCATCCTCCTGGGCATCGTCATCAACATTGGCGGCACCCCGAGCGAGGGCTACATCGGCGGCAAATACTGGCGGTCGCCCGGCGCCTTCAACAACGGCTTCAAAGGCACGTGCTCCGTCCTGGTCACGGCCGCCTTTGCCTTTGCCGGCACGGAGCTGGTCGGCCTGGCCGCCGCCGAGGCCCGCAATCCGCGCAAGACGCTGCCGACCGCCATCAAGCAGGTGTTCTGGCGCATCACGCTCTTCTACATTGTCGCCCTGACCCTGGTCGGCCTGCTGGTGCCGTACAACAACCCGCGCCTGTTCGGCGCCAAGAACGTCGCCGACGCCGCCGCGTCGCCCTTTGTCATTGCCATTGAGAGCGCCGGCATCCACGTGCTGCCGTCCATCATGAACGCCATCATCCTGGTGGCCGTCGTGTCCGTCGGCAACTCGGCCATCTTCGGCTCGTCGCGCACCCTGGCCGCGCTGGCCGACCAGGGCCAGGCGCCGCAGTTTCTGTCGTACATTGACCGCCGCGGCCGCCCGCTGATGGCGATTGTCGTGTCGAGCCTGGTCGGCCTGCTGGCCTTCCTGGCCGACCTGAAGCAGGAGAACGACGTGCTCGAGTGGCTGTCCGCGCTGTCTGGCCTTAGCAGCGTCTTCACGTGGGGCAGCATCTGCCTGTCGCACATCCGCTTCCGCAAGGCCTGGGCCCTGCGCGGCCGGCCGCTGTCGGCCCTGGCGTTCCGCGCGCAGTCGGGCACGCTGGGCTCGTGGATGGGCCTGATCCTCAACATCCTGATCCTGGTTGCGCAGTTCTGGGTCGGTCTGTGGCCGGTCGACTACGGCAAGAACACCTGGCGGTTCAACGTGCAGAACCTGTTTCTGCAGTACCTGGCCGTGCCCATTGTCATCATCATGATGGTGGCGCACAAGTTCTGGTACAGGACCACGTACGTGCGGCTGAAGGACATGGACCTGGACACGGGGCGCCGCGAGTTCGACCTGACCGCGGTCGAGGAGCGCGAGCGCGACGAGCGCATATACTGGCCGCGCTGGAAGAAGATGTACAAGTTTTTCTGCTGAGGCTGCGGGAGGGGGGGGCGGGATCTGTTTTCATGATTTACGGCGTGGCGTTAGGGACGGCACGAGTTTTGCCATGTTTTTTGCCTTGTGTTATAATGTTTTGCATGTTGTCTTAGATATACAACGAGAGATTTGCCCACGAGCAGCCTATCAACACATCCAAGATGCAGACTCGCGGCGCCTGTATGTCCCAGGAACCGCCTTAGTCGTCGTCCAGTATGAGCAGATCGCTTGATCGGCGGCGCCTGACCTTGGTCGGCGGTGCTTCTATGCACATGTTTGTCGTATCCGACAGAGCCATGGCTCCCGCTGGCGACGGGACCAGCCCCTTCGACGGTACTCCCGGCAACTGCGTCTTCGGCCCGGTTTCCATTATAGGGGCACTGGACTCGGCTTCGCTCACGGCCACGGTGGCCAACTGCCTCTCCTCTTGCATCAGCGCTCGCACCGTCTCTCCGGCCCTTTGGCGGTGCGCTGGGTCGTCCCGTGTCAAGCCGTAGCGGCCCAGAAAGGTCGTTGGGCCGCCCCAGGTTCGTCGAACATAGTCCAGTTCGTCTCGAGTGAATAGAGGTGCCAGGGGTGCCGGTGGCTGTACCGCTGCCCGTGCCGCCGGGGCCTCGGGAGCCTGTTGCGCTTGTGAGGCTGGTTCTCGCGCCACCCAGCGATTCCACTCCGCGTCGGTCCAGGTCACGCAGAGTCCTTTTGCCACGACTCTGTGCGGCAACTTCTTTCCACTGTAGCATTTTTGCGCCAGGTCGGCTTTGGCGAGTGGCCTGTGCCCCGGATGCAAGCAAAACATGGGCAATCCGGTGTCTGGTTTTGGCAGGAAAAAGGCAAACATCTCCCCGTGCTCATCAAGAACACGGCCTCGTGTATATCGCGTTGCATGTTCCCCGTCGTACTGTGCCGTGAATCCGGGCAGCGGCCCGCCAACGACGTTGAAGGGGAATTCAGGGACGTATAAAACATTTTCAAGAACCCAAATGTTCAAACCATCTGGTCCTTTCTGCCTTCGGGAACGTTGCAGCGGCACGTGTACAGTGCCAATACTGGTTACCTTGAGATCGGTTGGCGCCTTGCCTTTCAGCTGGTAAATGGCTGTGGTGGGAAAGTTGGTAAACGTCTCGAACCAGTTGATGTCGTTGGTGAGACTGGACATGTTAGCGATGATGAGACTGGGTGAGAGGGGAAGAGAACCAGACTCACTGCACGTTGCTCTCTTCCGACCACACCCATTCTGCGGACACTGGTTTGGTCTCCATGCTTGCGCACAAGCCGAGGGATGTTGTGATGGACAAGGTTTGATGAACTTTAATGAGAAGTAACGGACGAAAAAAACCAAAAGCGCTGGTAAAAAGAGGAAAGAGAGAGGCGGGGCTGGAGGCCATCACAGCCTGTGAATGGAAGGCGCGAGCGAGCTGCTCCTTCCATGGGCTCGTTGGCAAATTCACAAAACAAACATCACGTGGCTGCAAATTCTCTTTGATTCTATGAATGAACTGCAAACGGTGCTCTCCAGCGCTCATGCGCTTAGGAGCCGGCTATCGATCGGCCAGACCCAGGTCCTTTTCGACCATTGCGCGGCAGATGGGGTGGTAGAAGTCACGGTTCTTCTCAAACGTGCTCAGCGCCAGGTCGCGGTCCACCCGGTTCAGGGCCCGGAAGAGCGGGCGCACAAACTTCATGCGGCCAACGGTGCCGAGCAGGTCGGCTGTGGGCTGGTATGTGCTCTTGTCCTGGGCACGCAGAGCCACCAGGAAGTAGGCCGACTTGACCTCGACGTTCTGCGTGTCGACGAGGCCGTATGCCGAGCCCAGTGCCTGGGACTGGGCAACCGTGACGGGCTCGTCGAAGCTTTGAAGCTCGCCAAGCAGCACAATCTTCTGGTTGGCCACCCAGCCCTTCACATCGGCTGCAGTCGGCACGTACTCCTACAACTGTTAGGACACAAAATTGAAGAAAAGAAAGAAAAGCGGGAGACAAGACCCACCTTGCTCTTCCACTTTGCAGCCAGCTCGTAGCAGACGTCAATCAACGTCGTGTCGAACTCGGGCTTCGGCGGCAGACCCGGGGAGTAGAAGCGGTCCTGCCAGTCAATGGTCGCAATTGCGTCCTTGAGCTCGGCGTACTCCGGGCGGTCAAAGAACTCCAGGAACGTGTCCCGGAATTCAAACGAGTCGAGCGACTTGCGGCTCCATTTGGTAAAGTAGTAGGGGATGAACTTGTCAAAGTTGGCGCGACCGACGAGCCGCTCGAGGTAGTAGACCATGTGGAAACCCTTCTCGTAAGGCACGGTGCTGAAGGCATCGTCGGGGTCAATGCCCTTGTGGTCGATGCACAGCTTGGTGAAATCGTGCGTGGGGCCAAAATCGTTGATCGTCTCCTCTGTTTCGCGTGTTAGCAGCCGTCTCGCTTTCGCTCTTCCAACAATGTGACGTACCGAGAGACTTCCAGCCGATGACGGCAGAAAAGTCAAAGTAGTTGTCACCGTGAATGCCTGCCAGAATGCGGCGCTCCAGGTAGATGGTCCAGCCCTCGTTGAGCCAGCTGGAAGGGCGTTAGCAGAAAATAGCAACAAACAAGAAGGGCGGCGACGTACTAATGCTCCCAGCTGCCGCTGGTGACCAGATTGCCGCTCCAGCTGTGGCTCAGCTCGTGGGCAACGACGTCAATGTTTTGGCGGTCACCACTGATGATCGTAGGTGTCGCAAAGGTGAAGACGGGGTTCTCCATTCCTGCGCTGTGTCAGACACGGCCGAACAGGCAGAAAGGGCAGAAAGCGATAGCAACTTACCTCCGTACGGGAAGCTCGGGGGCAGGATCAGCACGTTGTATTCGCCCCATTGGTAGGGGAAAATAAGCTTCTCGATAACGTCCAGGTACTTGGGCATGTCCTGCTCCAGCTCCCACTGGCAGGCCTTGAGCTGGTCTGGGCTGGTGGCCACGACGGAACGCGGGCCAATCTTGGCCGTCGCAATATCACCCGAGGCAAGGGCAAAGAGGTACGAGGGCATCGGCACCTTCTGCTCAAAGCGGTACAGTGTGTCGCCCGGGGCCAGGTTCACGGTAGGGTCTGACGAATCGGCGGCCGAGGCGGCTTCGACATCGTCTGTGGTCGCGGCCAACCCGCTGGCCACAACGGTGTAGGCGGACGCGATGCGGAAGGAGAACGTCGCCTTGACATCGGGGGTGTCCTGGCACGGGAACAGCGAACGCGCATGGATCGCCTGGGCCTGCGAGAACATAAAGGGCGCCTTCTTGCTGGACGTCTGGGCGGGCGTCAACCACTGCAATGCGGTGCCCTGGGGCGTCGTGGCCAGATCAATGCGCAGGCGAATCGTCGTCTTGTCGTTGTCCGCGCCAAGCGTGACATGCAGAGGTGAGCCCAGCACGCCGGTGCGTGGCTTCAGCTCCCACGACACGGGCGTGCCGTCCACGGACACGCCGCGCACGTCGACGTAGCTGGAGTCGAGGATGATCTCATCCGGCTGGCCGGCGACACGGGTTGCGCCCGGCTGGCGCACGAGGTCGTGCTCGACATGGCCGTGGAGGATCTGCGCGTCAAAGTCGATCTTGAGGCTTGCCGTGGTGTGCTGGGTGCGCCAGACGTCGTAGTTGGACGCGGTGCTGGGGTCGCGTTTGCCCATGGTGTTGGTGGCAAAGGGAGAGGAGGAGGCCGAGAGGGAGGAGAAAAGACAGCGACGACGCGGGGCGAGTCGGCTGTGGCGGTGGGAGCAGCGGCAGTTGTGCGGTCGGACGGCCGTGTGAAGAGGAGAGGATGGGCCCGAGCGGACAGAGCAGGACAGGGAGGGCGGTGTCTTAAACGACAGAAGCGGTGGGAGTCGCGAGGACGGCAGGAGCGGTGGCGGTGGCGTCGCAGTCAAGCGGAAAGAGCGAGCAGTCCTGCGAAGAAGGAAGGAGGCGCACATGGGCCCGAGAGTTGTTCTATATAGGAAGGAGCCGCGGCCGAGCGAGCAAAAAGACAGGAGCGCGGTGAGAAGCTCTTGCCGATCGGTGCAGACGGCGTCAGAGCTTTCAAAGCTCGTCGATGGGCCGACCCACCACCAGCGCTTCTCACCCCACCTTGCCGCGATTGTCTTTCCGCATGGGGAAGTTCCGTATTTTGTGGCGGAGGCATCTTCCACCTGGTTTTCTGCCGGGTTAAATGGTACCCCAAGTTGCTCTTTCCTGAAACGATCGCAAGGGCTTTTCTTTTCCTCGGTAGGCAGGATCTCGTAGCCCCTGTTCGTATTCTAGGATCCGCACCAAGAACGACGACCGAGAGGCCTCGTTTATCTCTTGTGTCTCCGGAAAGCCCCGAAAACAGACGGTCTCACGAGCACGATCACGGCCAGGATGAAGACCACAGCTGACATGAGCCATCGAACGCACCACGCAACGTGTCAGCATGTCGGTGTGCCAGCTGTACGATACGGCATTGAAGGCAAAGAGCACGTCTATGGCAGCAAGGTGGCGATGGCAACAGCAACAGAGGCCCCCGGCACAACAAATGCAATAACAACAGGCTTAATTAAGCACCCAAGCACTCGGAAAGGCAAACTGTCAAGAAGGCTTGGCCGCCGCCGACGAGGACGCAGGACGATCATGCGGCACACCACACCGCCCGGTGGACAACGGCGTCCGCCAATTATGGGCCCGCCCAATTGACCCGTAATTCAGCACTGAGGCGACTGGTCGGTTTCAGAGCATTGCCAGAGCACCGTTGCAGTGACTGGCCATTCTGCTAATTTTGTTTCTCCTAGGGTCGTGCGTGCGTGGTCAACTCTCCGTCCGTCCTCTGCCCGGGGTGCGGAGCATTGCAACGTTTTGTGGCTTCCATGCTTCTCGAAAAGCCGCAGGCACATGGGGCGAGGCTGCTGGAATTGCTGGTCACGTTCAGGAACAGGCGACAGGGGGCCTTCTGTTTAGACCTTCTGTCACTTTGAGGACCCTGTTCTTGGCATCTCGTCATGGAACAGGTCGCTTATCGACAACCTGCCGGACAGAGGCAACCTGCAGAAAACAAGCAATTTTCTAGCATCCACCACTGGCATGGCTAGGAGATGGCGTCTTCGCCAAAGGGGCGTATCTCCCTCTGCTTTCTTCCATTTCTCGTGTTCTTTTGTCCTTTGCGTTGCGGATCATACCCTCCTTTTTCCAACCTGATCTGCACCGGTCTGCAAGGCTGTAAGTCAACGACCGGATTGTCGGCGTCTAAGGGATCCGTTTGGTTTTTTGGGCTTCGAATTCCCCTCCCTCCTCTGAAACGACCTGTTTGGTTCGTCACAGATGTGATAACCCTCACCGCAACTGAGAGTGAACGATCACGGTCTTGGCCAACCACACACATATCCTGCACATATCCTATCTCTCCTGACAACCCCCCCCCGTCTTCTATCTCTCAGCAGGTTCCACTCGAGACGCGTTGCAGAGGAGTGCATGGACGAAGCGTGTCTTACTCTAAGAGTGTTAGAGGCTTTGAGGAGATAGCGGAGAAGGCAAGACAATAGGATCCTAACACCAATCTACCCTGCTGGCTTAGGGGGGGGGCATTTATGCCGAAACAAGACTAGAGGCAGCAGGCCAAGATACACGGAAGGCAAAAACAGCCGACGGACCGCAGACGCAACTTGGCAGCAACATCGAGATTCTGACGCGCCCGACGCATATACTGGTCTTCTCCTCGGCCTGCTCCCGGGGTGTTATATAGCTACGGAGCACCCCAGGTTCCCCGTCTCCGTTGGGGGGTTCGTCCCATCGCGTGCCTCTTATCTCTAGCGCCAACTTTGCCAGCTTTCTGCCGACGGGAGCCAGTGTTCTCCACACGCCACGCGAGCGGCCGAAGGCGTGCGCACCTCATGATGTGCTTTGGCAGCAACGGCGACAACGCGGATGCGGCCGAAGTGGCCCGGTCGCGGGCGCTGGACCGGGCAATTCAGGCCGACGAAAAGCGCATGGCCCGTGAGGTGAAGCTCTTATTATTGGGTAGGTATGCGGTGGGACCCGGCCGTGTTAGAGAAACTGGTTGGAGACGTCTGTGCTCACAACGCCACAGGCGCCGGCGAATCGGGCAAGTCGACTGTGCTCAAGCAGATGAAGCTCTTATACGCGCAAGGGTTCAGCAAAAGCGAGCGACTGGACTGGAAGCGCGTTGTGTTTAGCAATATCATCCAGGGGTTCCGCCTCGTTCTCGAGGCGATGGAACGAATGGAGATTGAATTTGCCCACGAGGAGACCAAGGTAGGGGAGAATCAGCTGGACGGTGCGCGACGGCCAACCAATGCTCACCACGTTGCTTCCAGGCTGCCGCAGCGCAGATTCTTGCCGACTATGAGGCCAATGCCGCCGACCCCCTGCCTCTGGAGTTTTTGGAGCCGCTCAGACAGCTCTGGAAGGACGAGGGTGTCGGGCAGGCCGTTGCGCGCGGGAACGAGTTTGCGCTGCAGGACAACCTTGCGTATTTCTGCGAGGATCTCGACCGTCTCTGGGACCGCCAGTACGTGCCGACGGACCAGGACGTGCTGCGCTGCCGGCTGCGCACGACGGGCATCACGGAGACGACGTTTGTGCTGGGCCGCCTGACGTACCGCATGTTTGACGTCGGCGGACAGCGGTCGGAGCGCAAGAAGTGGATTCACTGCTTCCAGGACGTGACCTGCCTGTTGTTTCTGGTGGCCATATCGGGGTACGACCAGTGTCTGGCGGAGGATCTGACGGGGGTAGGTTGTCGTTGTTGTCTTTTTTCTTTCTTTTTTGTCTGCTTCTCGCTAACGCGTCTCTTCTGCCCAGAACCAAATGAGCGAGGCTCTCATGCTCTGGGAGTCGATTGCCAACTCGCACTGGTTCACCAAGTCGGCGCTCATCTTGTTCCTCAACAAGATGGACCTTTTCCGCGAGAAGCTGCCGCGCGCGCCCATCACCAACTATGGGTTCACCGACTACACGGGCCCGGCAGACGACGCGAAGCAGGTCAGCAAGTACTTCATGGCCAAGTTCGAGGCGCTCAACCGCAACCCGAACAAGCCCATTTACGGCCATTTCACGAATGCCACGGACACAAACCTGCTCAAGATCACCATGGGGTCGGTCCAGGACACGATTCTGCAGCGCAACCTGAACCAGTATCTCATTTGAGGTCTCTGGTTCTGCACTCCGGTTCTGGCTCTCACGGGCTGTCTACACCGGGCCCCTTATGACTGACTCCCTGATACCCTCCCCCCCCCCCCCTTTGTTCTTTCTCGGCGTACGGAGTCCCATTTTACCACAATTTTAATTTTGCCTTCTCATTGGCCGGTTCCGTTACTAAGCTGCGACCACGCAGTAGTATTTATTTGGGAAAAATTCTCCAGCTTTTTTTTCGATTTCCTCTTCTCTCCTCAAAGTTGATAACACCCGTGTGATGCAGAATACAGGCGTGCCGCGCTGGCTTTCGGGCCCTCTGCGCGCGGCAGGTTGTATGAACCGGGGAGAAGGATCTGCGGAATGTATTTTCTGCAGGCGAGGCTTTCAAGAATTGGGCATGCGACGTTGCTTTGGCACGTCGTGCGTGTTCAGTCCCGTTGAGCTTCGACAGACAAACGAGAGGATGCAGGCACAGTGGGTGCACCGCGAAGGAGCACTGCGAAGGAGCATTTGTAGTCAGTCAAGCCAATGCCGACTGTAGCTTGGGTGTCGATGCGGCTGCCGGCCGACCGACCAGGCGGCCGACCGCCTGAAAATCAGCCCTAGCGCCCTGCATGCGCTAGCCAAGCCAGCTGAGCTGAGCTGAGCCGTGCTCATCTTTACTCTGTTTGGTGTCCGCGCGGTTGCCCATGACGTCTCGCGTGCCACGCGGCCGCTGAGACATTGTCTCTGGTCGTTGATGGGGCTTACGACATTGTCTGCTCGTGCACTCGCACTCTGTTCCGCCGTATCGTATCTTGTCGTACTACACCTCACCCTTCGCCATGCCAGACCGTCCGCGCAAAAAGGTGGCCATTGTCGGCTGCGGCAGCGCAGGCATTGCGGCGCTCTGGGCGCTCAACCACACGCAGCACGATGTCTACGTCTACGAGGCGGCCGACCGGCTGGGCGGCCACGCGCACACGGCCGAGTGGCGGCGCGGCAAGTACACGGCGCGGGTCGACACGGGCTTTGCCGTGCTGAACGCCGACACGTCGCGTAGGCACCCCCCCAAGTGTGTTTCTGAACAATCCTGAGAGTCCTGTCCGCTGACCCGCAGCCAACTTCCTCGCCTTCCTGCGCCGCATCGGCGTGCCCACGGAGCCCGCGCCCGTGGCGCTGAGCGTCAGCCGCGACGGCGGCGCGCTGGAGTGGTCGGGCGCGCGGCCCGGCGCCGTGTTCTGCCAGCGCCGCAACGTGCTGTCGCCGCGCATGTGGCGGCTGCTGTTTGACGCGGTGCGCTTCCAGCAGTTTGCGCGGGACCTGCTGCGGCCGGCCGGCGCGGCGCCCGCAGACGACGAGCCGCTCGGCGCGTACCTGGCCCGCGAGGGCTACTCGGACGCCTTCCGCGACGACTGCCTGGTGCCGCTGGCGGCGGCGGCCGGGTGGAGCACGTGGCCGGGCGCGGTGCTGGACGCGCCGGCGGCCGCGCTGGTGCAGTTCCTGTGGGACCTGGGGCTGCTGTCGCCGGCGGCGCTCGTGGCGGGGGCGGCGCGGCGCGGCGGCGGCTGGCGGACCCTCGCGGCGGGTGCGCGGTCGTACGTCGACGTCGTGATGCGGGGCTTCCCGCGCAACCACCTGTTTGTCGGCACGGCGGTGCGGGCGGTGACGAGCGACGGCGACGGCCGCGTGCGGCTGCACCTGGACGGCGGCCGCAGCGACGTGTACGACCACGTGGTGCTGGCGACGCACGGCGACGAGGCGTACGCGCTAGTGCGCGACGCAGCGACGGCCCAAGAAGCCGCCATCCTGTCGCAGTTCCGCACGGCCGCGGCGGAGGCCGTGCTGCACGGCGACACGGCGCAGCTGCCGGCGCGGCGCGCGGCGTGGGCCGGCTGGAACTGCCTGACCAGGACGGCGCCGCAGCCGGGCGGGCACGCCGGGCGGCTCGGGGCGCTGCTGCGGCTGCTGCGGCCGCCGCGCCGCGCCGTCGACCAGGTGGCGCTGACGTACAACATGAACGTGCTGCAGGGCATCCCGCGCAGCGTGTTCGGCGACGTGCTGGTGACGCTGAACCCGCTCGTGCCGCCGGCGCCCGCCACGGTGCAGGGCCGCTTCCGCTACGCGCTGCCGCTGTGCACGGCGCGGGCGGTGCGGGCGCGGCGGCAGCTGCCGCGGATCCAGAACACGCGCGGCATCAGCTACGCGGGCGCGTGGACGCGCGGCGGCGGCGCGCACGAGGACGGCTTCACCAGCGGGCTGGCCGTGGCCGCGGCGCACCTGGGCGCGCGGCTGCCGTTCGCCCTGGCGGACCCGGCGGACCCGGCGGACCCGGCGGCGCCCGATCGGCGGCCGACGCTGACGGTGGCCGACTGGCTGCTGCGCGTGGTGCTGTGGCTGGTGCAGGTCGTCGTCGTCGAGACGGTCGAGCGGCTGTTTGGCGTGCGGCGGGGCGGGCGCAGCAGCGCGGGCGTGCGCCGGGAGACGGGGGCTGTCGCGCCGGACGTCAAGGCTGCCGGCGTCCGGGCCAGCAGCATCAGGGCCAACGGCAAGGCGAAGCGACACAAGGTGTTGTAGAACTGAAGTCGAACGGAACAAAGTAGAAATAATAAGACCCCGATACATGCATACCCGGACTACAGACGATCCGCAAAAAAACATCCGACCCCGACTTGGTCTGCACCACCGACGACGGCTCCTGCATCCACGCCCTTCCACGCACCATGGAGGCCTTAATACGACCGTTTCTGCGCCTGGCCCGGCCCTCGCCCGGGGCGGCCTGCCGGCGGTGCCGCACAGCCACCGGTCCGACGCCCAGACGCCCGCTGAGCGGCGCAACACAGCAGCCTCCCCATGGGCAACGGACACCACCGAGCATGGACCGCATGCGCGAGGTGTACAAGAAGCGCAACCGGACGACAGTGTGAGTGGAGGTGGCGGTATGGGGTGCTGCTCTCGAGCACGCTGACAGCGCAGGTACTACACGCTGAGCGTGATTCTTGGCACCGTTGCGTTCTCGTACGGGTCGGTGCCGCTGTACAAGATGGTGGGTTCTCAGGGGCTCTCAGGAGGCGGGAACTTGGGGGTTTTTTTTTTTTTTTCTGTCTGATACCAGTGCTGACAACCAGCTCTGCCAAACCATCGGCTGGGGCGGCCAGCCGATCCGCGCGCCCTCGCACGGCGGCGGCGGCGGCGGCGGCAGCGGCGACGACTTTGACCTGGCCAGCCGCCTGAAGCCGGTGACGGACACCAAGCGCATCCGCGTGACGTTCAACGCGTCCGTGTCGGACATTTTGCCGTGGAAGTTTGTGCCGCAGCAGCGCGAGGTGCGCGTGCTGCCGGGCGAGACGGCGCTGGCCTTTTACACGGCGACGAACCGCAGCGACAAGGACATCATCGGCGTGGCCACGTACAGCGTGACGCCCGCGCAGGTGGCGCCGTACTTTAGCAAGATCCAGTGCTTCTGCTTCGAGGAGCAGCGCCTGAGCGCCGGCGAGACCGTCGACATGCCCGTCTTCTTCTACCTGGACCCGGACCTGCTCAACGACCTGAACATGAAGGGCGTCGAGACGGTGACGCTGTCGTATACGTTTTTCAGTACGTTGTCCTGCACTTGCAGAATCCTCCCGTCCCCCCATCCTATCCTCCATCCAGAACACAGCTCACCATGCAGAGGCCAAATACGACGACAACGGCACCGTGTCCAGCATCCCGGCCGCGGCCGCGCCGGCACCGACCCCGGTCCAGAATCTTGCCAAAGCAGAATAGAACAAGAAGCTCCATCTCACTTCCCTCTCCTTCATATGCCCGTTGCAAAGTGCATCCCAGTATCGAGAGCTCGACAGAGCTGTGGCGTAGTGCTCGAGCAAACCCGCTTAAATGCTTAAATCTCGCACATGACCCACACAGAGCTGTGCATGGCGCGACGACGCACCTCTTTCCATCACCACGCCACTGCCGACGAGCTATCCGCGACATGGTCTGAATCTCGACTGTGTATTCAACTGGGCATTTGTTTTCTGCGTTGTCTTTATCATTTGAAGCTTCCGGTACCATTTGCAGTCGCTTCCCGCCTCCTCGTCCGTCTCCTCGTCTCGTCTCCTCGACTTGTCTCTTAACTCTCTTCAACTCCCTCTTCGACAACTCCTCCTCCTCCTCCTCCCCCTCAGAATGTTCCTGTCCCGTTCCCCCCGGTAGCATGAAGGCCGTCCTCCCTGGCAAGCCCGAGCCCCGGCTCCAGGCGCTCGCCACCGGCGCCTGGGATGGCCGCCGCGTCACGGCCTACGTCTCCGGCAACGCCCTGGCCATCCTCGGCGGCCACGACACCCTCCGCCAGACCATCTACGACGACAACGACACCCCGCTGGAGGCCGTGGCTCTGGACGAGATCTCGGGGAGCATTGCCGTGTGCACCAGCCGCGTTGTGCGCGTCTACCAGCCCATTGAGCAGCCCGATGGCGCGTTGCAGGTGCGTCACCTCGAGCTTCTTTCTTCTTTTTTCTTCTTGTTCTTCTCTCGTCTGTTTGTCTTCTCTGACCTCTCAGTGGACCATGCAATGCTCTTTTGAGCCCGCCGTCCGCGGCGACGCTCCCGCCTCCGATCCCACCCGCGATTCTGCCTCCTCCCCCATGACCCTTTCCTGGGGCGGCTCTGCCCACGAGCTGCTGGTCGGCCACACCGCGCTCGCCCTCTACCAGACCGGCCCCGAGCCGGTGTGCGCCTGGCGCAAGACGCTGGCCAACCCCGTCAAGTGGGCCGTCCTCTCCTACGACGCCGGCTACATTGCCTGCGCCGGCTACACCGAGCGCCTGGTCAAGGTGTGGCGCCGCCTCAACTTTGACGTCGACAACGCCTGCTTCGACTTCTTCTACCTGCCGCACGCCGCGCCCGTCGTCGGCCTCGAGTGGCGCAAGCCCTACCACGCCGGCCACACCGTCGAGCACGTGCTCTACACCTTCTGCGCCGACGGCCTGCTGCGCATCTGGACCACCACCGAGCCGACACACCACCACGGCAGCGGGCCGCTGCAGCCGCTCGCGCTCTGGGGCACCGTCGACCTGACGGCGTCGCTGCTGGCCGGCCCCGGCCTCGCCTCGGCTGCTGCTGCTGCACCGCGCTCCGTCGCGTGGGCCACCATCCTGCAAGGCCGCGATCTGTCGGCCGCGACCGAGCGCGCCGTCGCCGAGCGCGACCAGGCCGCCGAGACCAACGCCGACACGGGCGCGCTGCAGCACCTGGTGGCCATTGCCAACCGCAGCTCCGAGGTGTGCCTGGTGCTGGACGCGCGCGGCGCGCTCACGGCGCTGTCGCTCGAGAACCTCGACGCCAAGGCCAAGAAGACCGACGACGTCTACACGATTGTGCAGCTGGCGTCGCCCGACCTGGACTTTACGCCGCCGGCCGCGAGCGCGCCCCCTCATGTCCAGATCCACACCTTCTGCGACCGTGCCGAGGGCCACCTGCACGTGCTGGTCCACGACCTGGCCGCCGGCAAGATCGACGTGTACGAGGCCAACGTGGCGCGCCTGTTTGACGACCACCGGCCGGCCGAGAAGCTGCCGCCGCGGCTGTGGCGCAAGGCCACGTGGGCCGGCCACGCGGGGCCCATCTGCAAGATTGTGCGCAACTTCAGCGGCAGCGCCATTGTGTCGCGCACCGACCGCGGCGAGGCCGTGCTCTGGGGCCACACGGCCGGCCCGGCGACGACGACGCCCGGCGCCGCGCCGCCGCTGGTGCCCAAGGCGGCGCTGCCCGAGACGGGCGCGATCCGGCGCATCTGCATTCTGCGCAAGGGCCGGTACGTGGTGCTGCTGCTGGACGACCGGCTGGCCGTCTGGGACTGCCGGCAGACGACGCCGGTGCTGCTGGGCAGCTGCGCGTACACGGTGGCGGGCGCGCCGCTGTGCCTGCTGGTGCTGCCGCGGGAGAACGCGGCGGACGGCTCGGTGGCGCACCTGGCGACGGTGACGTCGGAGAAGAAGGGCATTGTGTGGAAGATTGTGCTGCCGCCGTTGGCCGGGGCCGGGGCCGGGGCCGGGGCCACAACCAATGGCGATGCCAGTCACACCAACGGCCACAACCACGGCCACAACCACGACCACGACCACGACCACGACGCCCCGTCGGTGCGCGAGTTCTGCCGGTTCGAGCTCGAGGACGCGGGCGACCTGGCGTACATGCTGCCGGTGGACCCGGCGGGGGCCAGCCCGTTCATTGCCGGGTTCCTGGACGTGTTTGCGCGCGACATGGCCATCTCGTACACGACGGGCGGGCGGGTGGCGTTTTGGACGGCGCGGGTGGACCACGGGCAGAGGCGGGTGGAGTGGCTGTCGACGTCGGCGATGGAGACGGGCGTGCAGCAGCCGGCGCTGGTGAGCGGCAGCGCGCGCAAGAAGGCGGCGCTGGTCAACGCGCAGCGGACGGCGGTCAGCATCTGGGACATCCAGGGGGCGCGGCTGGAGTACGACGGGGCGTTTGCGCGCCACGACACGGTGCAGGACCTGGACTGGACGGCGACGCCGGACGCGCAGTCGATCCTGGCGGTGGGGTTCCCGCACCGGGTGCTGCTGCTGGCGCAGCTGCGGTTCGACTACCTGAACAAGGGCCCGGCCTGGGCGGTGGTGCGGGCGGTGAGCACGCGCGCGAGCACGCCGCACCCGATCGGCGACTCGACGTGGCTGCGTGGCGGCGACCTGGTGGTGGGCGCGGGCAACCAGCTGTTTGTGTACGGGCGGCGGTACGGCGTGTCGAGCGAGCTGCTGGCGAGCACGAGCCTGCGGCTGCCGGCGGCGAAGAGCAGCACCGCTGGCGGCAACAGCACCGCCACCGCCAACGCCGTCGACCTGTTTGACGTGGTGCAGCGGCTCAACGGCCCGCTGCCCGTGTTCCACCCGCAGTTCCTGAGCCAGTGCATGCTGTCGGGCAAGAGCCGGCTGGTGCAGCGGATCCTGCTGGCGCTGCACCAGACGCTCAAGTACTGGCTGCCGGGTGAGCCGGTGGACGACTACCTGGGGCTGCCGATGACGGCGTTTTACGCGGACAAGAGCGGGAGCAGTGGTGGCGGCGGCGGCAGCAGCAGCAGCAGCAAAGCGGCAGCCGGCCGGGAGACGGGCGTTGCGTTTTTTTCCCGGACAGATGGTGCAAATGACGACGACGATGCCGACGACGAGACGTTCACCGAGACGACGGCGCGGCTGATCAACGAGAAGCTGACGACGGTGGCGCTGCCGCAGCTGTCGGGCCACGAGCAGATCCAGCTGGCCGACATTGTCGAGTGCACGGGGTTCGTGGAGCAGCAGCGGCGGTCGATGGACGAGAACGCGGCGCGCTACATGCTCTTCTTCCGGCAGCACGCGCTGCGCAAGGGGCGGACGAGCGAGATGCACCTGGGGTGGCGCGAGATCAACTGGGCCTTCCACTCGACGAGCCAGGACATCCTGGTGGACTTTGTGGCGCGGCAGCACCACGGGGCGCCGCTGTGGAAGGATGCGCGGGAGAGCGGGCTGTTTATGTGGCTGGCGGACAACGGGGCGGTGGTGGGTGTTCTCTCCTTGTTGTTGTTGTTGTTGTCGATCTTGTTCTCTTCATCGTCCCTCGCTAACCTCGACAGAAAACCCAGTTCGAGGCCATTGCCCGCAACGAGTACGCCCACAGCGAGTCCAAGAACCCCGTCGACTGCAGCCTGCTGTACCTGGCGCTGCGCAAGAAGACGGTGCTGCAGGGCCTGTGGCGCATGGCGTCGGGCAACCGCGAGCAGGCGGCGACGCAGCGGCTGCTGGCGCACAACTTTGACGAGCCCAAGTGGCGCACAGCGGCGCTCAAGAACGCGTACGCGCTGATGAGCAAGCGGCGGTTCGCGTACGCGGCAGCCTTCTTCCTGCTGGCGGACCACCTGCAGGACGCGGTCAGCGTGTGCTTTGGGCAGCTGCAGGACCTGCAGCTGGCCGTGGCCGTGGCGCGCGTGTACGAGGGCGACAACGGGCCGGTGCTGCGGCGCTTCCTCGAGGAGGAGGTGCTGGCCGTGGCCGCGCAGGAGGGCAACCGCTGGATGGCGTCGTGGGCGTTTTGGATGCTGCGCCGGCGGGACATGGCGGTGCGGGCGTTGATTGTGAGTTTTCTTTTCTTTCCGTCTTTTCTTTCCGTCTTTTCTTTCCGTCCTCCTCCTCTTCTTCCTTCTCTTCCTAACCCACGACAGACCCCCGTCTACACCCTCCTCGAGACGCCCTGCTCGCCCGACCCCAAGTCCCGGCTGTTCCTGACCGACGACCCGGCCCTCGTCATCCTCTACGCCCAGCTGCGCCAGAAGACGCTGCAGACGCTGCGCGGCGCGTCCAAGGTCACCCCCCGCGTCGAGTGGGAGCTGGTGCTGCACAGCGCGCGCCTGTACGGCCGCATGGGCTGCGACCTGCTGGGCCTCGACCTCGTGCGCAACTGGGAGTTCCTGCGCCCGCCGCCGCCCGCCCTGTCGGACGCGCTGCCGGCCCTGGGCGGCGACACGGCCGATCCGGCGCAGCGGCTGACGCGGCGCAACTCGCTCGTCGTTGCCGACCTGCCGGACCCGGCCATCACGGGGCGGCTGCCGGCCGACCTCGACGGCGGCGGCGCCTCTGGCAATGCAGCGCCCAAGCGCACGCCGACCGTGTTTGAGGAGCCGGACGCAAACGCATTGCTCGACAGCTTTGGCTTTTGAGGGACAGACGCTTCGGCTCGGATAGAACGATAAACACGTGTAATTCATATTCTTGTACCCCCTTTGCAACCCAGCCAATCAGGATCGGCGATCGCAGCACCCACGTCATCGCTGATTGGCCTGGCCTCCGGTGCAGCAGCACATGTCTGCTGCCTGTCCGCCCTGGCACCTGTGGTCCGGCCCGGGCACCACACCGCACACCCGCCGCGCAGCCGCAGGCATCGGGAGCTGAAGACGGCCTGTGTGCAGCTCTGTGTTGTGTTTGCAGGCCTGGCGGTGTTGTCGGAGCGCAGCAAGCAGCTGTCTCATCAGCATCTTTCTCTCCATCTCGTCTCGTCTTCTCCTTCGGCTTCTCCTTTCTTTTCCACTTTCTCCCCCCCTTTTCTCACCGTCTCTCTTCTCTTCTCTTCTCTTCTCTTCTCTTCTCCTCTCTTCTCTCTTCTCTTCTCTTCTCTCTTCTCTCCTCTCCTTTCACCTCCCCTCCTCTCCCGCCATGGCCTCCCACACCTATGGCCCCCAGTGCCGCCTCGCCCCTCCGCCACAACCTCCCCAGCCGCCCTGGCTCGACGGCATCCCCCCGGCCAACGCCCAGTTCTTCTACTCGTCGCCCGTCCCCATCGACGACCCTCTCTCGGCTGCCACCACCGGCTTCGACGCCAAGGGCGCCCGCGGCCCCCGCCCGCCCCTGCGGCCCTTCTCGCGCGGCGACAACAATGCCCTCGAACGGGCCTGGCTGGCGCTGTCCACGCCCCAGGACCGCGCTGCCCACGCCGCCGCCCTGGCCAGCCGCCGCCAGTCCATCGGCCCCGGGCTCGGACACGGCGCCGGTCCGGATCTTGCCGCCGCCACGGCTGCAAACGAGCACCTGCTGGCCCTGGTCGTGCGTTTCCTCGTCGCCCGGCACCGCCTGAAGCACGCGGCCGGGTCCGGCACCGTCGCCGCAGCCACCGACGACGACGTGGCCACCGTCCGCGTCCCTGGCCAGGGCCCCCCGACGACAATCCCCGTGTGCTGTGCCCAGCTGCCGACCGACGCCGCCGACGAGCTCGCCGCCGTGTTCTGCCCGCTGGCCCGCCGCCGGCAGCCGGCCCTGGCCGTCGACCGCGTCGTGCAGCGCGTCATGGTCCAGCTCAAGAAGAAGGCCGGCAGCCGGCCGCTGTCGGTTGCTCTGGACGACGGCCTGCCCGCCACCGGCAGTCGTCCCGACGGCCGCGGCTCCGTGTCAGCGGCAGCTGCTGTGCCCATGGCCGTCCCCGGCGGCAGTCTCTCGTCGTCCATGGCCTCGCGCCACGAGATGCCGACGGCGCGGCGCTTCAGCCAGGTGCCGTCGCTGCCGTCCTCGCTCTCGGCCTCTGCTGCTGCCGCTGCTCCGCTTCTGCACGCTGCTGCTACCGACGACGGCCTGTCCGGCAAGCCCTTCCTGCGCGTCGGCACGCCCGAGAACCCAGTCTTCCACGACGGCACCGGCACCGCGTCGTCCCCGGCCCGGGCGGGCGAGCACGACGAACCCAGCAGCAGCAGCAGCGTCGCCGCAGAGACCGTGCCGCCGTCGCCTGCGCACCCGCCGCCGCCGGAAATCGACGAGGCCGCCCTGCAGGCCGAGTTGCGCGAGACGGCGCGCCTGCTGGCCGCCGCCAAGGCCGAGGCCGAGGTGGCCGTGGGCGTGTCGCGGCTGCACATGGTGCACCTGCCGTCGCTGCTGATGAAGCCCATCTACTGGTCGCCGCTGCACGACGTGGCCGTGGTGCAGCGCGCCACGTGGTTCTACCGCGACACGCTCGAGCCGCTCGAGCCGCCCGTGGCCAACCAGCTCGAGGCCCTGTACCGCGAGCTGCGGCCCTGGGACGAGCCGTGGGCCGTCGAGCTGCGCTGCGCCATCGACATCGGGCCCGAGGGCGAGGAGAAGATCTCCCAGCCGCTGTGGCCCACCGCGCCCCAGCGCAGCGGCGCAGCCGCCAAGGCGGCCGCCACCCGGCGCGGCAGCACGGCGCCGACTGCGGCAGCGGCAGCAGCAGCAGCCACGGCGGTGGCCGCGGCCGCTGCGGCCACTGCAGAGCCCGCCATCTCGAGCGATCCCTTCTGCGCGGCCCGCTGTCTGCAGGGGGCTGCAGCCGCAGAGGGAACGCTGCCGCAGCCGGCGCTGCTCGCCTCGGAGGCTGCTCTCGGCAGCGACGCCAACCCGCCGGCTGCGGGCGACGGCACGGCGGGAGGCGGCCCGGCCGCGGCGGCGCGGAGCTATGCCAACCACCACGTCGTGTTCAAGGACGGCACCACGGCGTTCCTGCTCAAGCCGAGTCTGCGGCCGTCGGCCTACTACAACCGCCGGACCGTGTGGAAGATCAGCAAGGGCGTGACCGTCGGCGTGCCGCTCGTGCGCGGCTTCGACCGGGATGCCTGGGCCCGCATCCACGAGAAGCGTCCGGGAGCAGCAGCGGCGGCGGCTGCAGCAGATGCCACAGGCACGCCGGCAAAGAAACCGGTGTCGGCCGACACCGAACCGGTCCGGGACGGCGCCGGCGCCGGCCCAGTGCCCGCCGACGAGCCGTCCGACCGGCCCGGGCAGACCGACTGCCCCGGCTGCCGGGCCGACACGGCGCAGAGCCAGGTGACGGACCTGGTGCTCGTGGTGCACGGCGTGGGCCAGAAGCTGGCGGAGCGCGTCGAGAGCTTCCACTTCACGCACGCCGTCAACGGCTTCCGCCGCGCCGTCAACATGGAGCTCAAGACGCCGGCGGTGCGGTCCGTGCTGCGGCCCGACCAGAAGGGCATCATGGTGCTGCCGGTCAACTGGCGGCACACGCTGTCGCTGGAAGACGGCGGCTTTGTCGAGGGGTCGTCGGCGTCGGCGTCGACGGCCAACCCGGCCGGCCCCAGCTTCGCCCTCAAAGACATCGAGCCCAACAGCATCCCGGCCGTGCGCAGCATGATCTCGGACGTCATGTTCGACATCCCCTTCTACATGTCGCACCACAAGCCCAAGATGATCCAGTCCATGGTGCGCGAGGCCAACCGCGTCTACGGCCTGTGGTGCCGCAACAACCCCGGCTTTGCCGCCGCCGGCCGCGTCCACCTGATCGCCCACTCGCTCGGCAGCGCCATGGCCATCGA
The DNA here is from genome assembly GCA_019925685.1 of Ceratocystiopsis sp. VPRI43766. Taxonomy (NCBI): domain Eukaryota; kingdom Fungi; phylum Ascomycota; class Sordariomycetes; order Ophiostomatales; family Ophiostomataceae; genus Ceratocystiopsis; species Ceratocystiopsis sp. VPRI43766. The sequence continues at coordinate 84,242 of JADHKF010000040.1, read as the reverse complement.
GGTGCTGTCCAAGCAGCCGACCGTCCTTCCCGACCAGCCGGACCACCAGCCGGACCACCCGTCCGACCCGTCCGACCCGTCCGAGACCCCCCGGGCCGACCACTTCGCCTTCGACACCAAGAACCTCTTTCTCCTCGGCAGCCCGGCCGCCTTCTTCCTGCTGCTCGAGCGCGGCAACCTGCTGCCGCGCCGCGGCCGCCACAAGCCCGGCGTCGACGCCCACGACGACCAGGACAGCCGCGTTGTCGGCGACGCCGGCGCCTTTGGCTGCCTCGCCGTCGACAACCTCTACAACATCCTGGCCAAGGAAGACCCCATCGCCTACCTGCTCAACGGCACCATCGACACGGCCTACGCCGCCGGGCTCAAGACCGCCTACGTGCCGTCGGCCACCGTCGGCTTCTTTGCCTCGCTCGGCCACACGCTGCGCAGCGTCGTCCCGGGCAGCACGCCGCCGCCGCCGCCGCCGGTCGTCCACGCCACGGCTGAATCCGCTGCCGCCTCCGCTGCCGCTGCTGCTGCTGCTGCTGCCTCCGCCTCCGCCACCGCCATGCTGCAGCGGCTGCCGTCGCAGCTCGAGCTCGAGGTCCACGACTTCACGCGCGAGGAGCTGGCCGAGCGCAAGGCGTTCCTGCTCAACGACAACGGCCAGATCGACTACCTGCTGCAGTCGGGCGGCGGCCCGCTCGAAATCCAGTACCTCAACATGCTCAGCGCCCACACCAGCTACTGGACCAACCGCGACCTCGTGCGCATGGTGTGCATCGAGACCGGCCGCCGCCCGGGCAAGGCGCACGCGCTGGCGGCCATGCGCGCGGCCAAGGTGAAGCGGGTTCCGGGTGCTTGAAGGTGGTTCGAGATGTGCCGAATCATTCACTGTCGGATTGCTAAATCGATACCCAATGTCTAGTTAATGTCCAGAATAAAGTTGCTTGTAGACCTGCTCGTCCTGCTCGTCCTGCTCGTCCTGTCTCACACCCCGTCCAGCTCCATCATGGCGCCGTCCAGGTCGTCGTCGTCGTATGTCTCTGTCACTGCCGCCGCCGCCGTGCTCGCGCTCGTGTACCGCGCCACGCCCGCGCCGTTGGCCTGCTGCTGCAGCTCCGCAATCCGGTCGTAGTCCGCCTTCTCCTGGTGCTGCTTCAGGTCCGCCAGGCTCCACGTGCTGATGCCCTCCTGGTCGCGCGCGTGGAACGGCTGCGCCATCTCGCGCAAGAACCGCTTGGCGTTGCTGACCGCCATGTCCGTGCTCAGGTTCGCGTCCGCCTCCAGCAGCGCCTGGTTAATCCACTTGGGCAGCTGCGTGCGCTTCTTCTGGAACCGCCGGTCCGCCAGCACCATCACGCCGTAGTCGTCCTTGCCGCGCAGCACCCGTCCCAGGCACTGCGCCGCGTGCCGCATCGCGTCAAACGACAAGAAGTCGTTCTCGCGGATCCGGTACGTCTCGCGCAGAAACTCCAGCCGCGCCTTCAGGATCCGCGACTCCGTGTACTGGAACGGCACCCCGATCGTCAGCACCGTGCGCCCGTACTGGTGGTCGAAATCAATGCCCTCCGACACCTTGCCACGCGCCACGCACAGCAGTACCGCTCCGCGCCCGTTGCAGCACGCCGTCCGGTACGTCTCCAGCGCCAGCGACGTCTCCTGCGCGTCCGGTGTCTCCACCAGCAGCAGCTTGTACTTCCACACCTCGTCCAGGATTCCCATGCCCTGCCACATGCTGATGATCGACTCCATGTACAGGTACGACGGAAAGAACACCACCATGCCGTCCGGCGTGATCTTGGCAAACTCCGTCAGGAGGTTGCCGTAGTTGCGCACCACGCTCGGCTCGTTGCGCACCTGGAAGCTCGTCGAGATCGACGCCTGGTCGCTGCCCCGCGTCACAATCATCGGCAGAAACGACCGCCGCGCCAGCGTCATGCTGTACGACTCCTGCAGCACCGTCGAAAAGTTGAGCATCTTGGGGTACATCTCCAGCGGCGAGATCGTGCCCGACGTGATGATCACGCTGCTGAACCGGTCAAACACCGGCTTGATCGCAATCGCCGCGTCCAGGCACGTAAAGTGCAGCACCGGGTTCGGCACCTCGGCCGTGTCCGACTCGAACGGCTCGAGAATCAGCAGAAAACCCTTCTCGTACGTTGCCACGAGCGTCGCAAACGTCGCCACGTCGCGCAGCGGCTGGTAGTCCTCGATGTTGGTGAGCTCGAGCGTGCGTACCAGCGACGCCAGCCGCTCCGCACAGAACCGCAGCGGCTTCTTCTCGATAAACGTGTACTCTTTGAGATGGGCCAGGAACGACGGCGGCGTCTCTGAAATGACCTGTCGTACTTTCATGCGCGTCTAATGGTCAGGCCACGTTCGATCGTCTTTCATACTCGCCTCTGCTTACCTTCAGGTACTCGATAAAGCGCTTGAGGAAGGCGACAAAGTGCTCTGCCCGCCGGATGTTTCCAGGAACGGCCTCTTTCAGCAAGTCCTCTGGCAGGGCTAATCAAAGTCAGTAAACACGCCTGCCGCGTCCTAGTCAAAAGCAGACTCACTCGGGTTTGTCATGAACGCGTCCTCTTGGCGCGCCTCGTCGGCCTCGCGCAGGCCCTGCACCAGCTTCTGGTATTCATTCTCCAGCTGCTTCTGATCCGTCTCGCGCATGTCGTTGATCTTGCGCTCGAGGTTCTGGGCGCCTCGTGTGGCTTTGCGCAGAGAGTCCTCCGTAATGTCTGTGCTCAGGGACTCAATGCACACGTTGTCGATGTTGTGCGCCTCGTCAAAAACGACGATGCAGTCGCTTGACAGCTCCTTCGAGACACGCTCGGCAATCTTCGGATCCAACAGGTAGTGGTACGAGTAGATGATGACATTGCAGAATTGCATCTGCATGGTCAGTACGCCGCAATGCAGAAGACGACAACCCACTTACCATTCGCCGCGATGTGAAATACGGGCACTGCTTGTGCTCCTCGCCGTACCGGAGCAGGCCGTCCAGCGTCCAGATGCCGTTCGGGATCAGGTTGTGCGGTTCGAGGTTGTCGAGGTTCTTTCAAGTCAGTGCTTGTCTCCAGTGCGCCAGACAGATCCTGTACGTACATCGTGGTAGATGCACACGTTGACATCCTCGCCTCGCTCCTTTTTCTCGCGGACGAAACCAGCAGTCAAGCTGCGACAGCGCGCGTCAACCACGGCGCCGCTCTTCTCGCGCTTGACCGATGGGTGCAGACACAAGTTCTTCCGACTTGTGAGGCCCAGGCCGCGGAACTCTTCCTCGTGGCCCAGCTGCTCTGTGCGGTACTTCATTAAAGCCTTCAACTCAAACAGGGCCTTCTCGATCTCAGACATGGTACCTGCAGCGGGTGGTCAGAAAGGGCCACACAAATAAAAGGAGCCGGTGCCACGAACGAGAGCAGTAGATGAGCTTGCGCCCTCCTGGGTAATACTGCTGGTACGCAACAATGAGCGAGAGCAGGGACACGGTCTTGCCCGTACCCGAAGGCATCTCGAGCACGCAGTGGCCGCCAGCATCGAGCGTCTCTGGTTGAGGTTAGCATGGTGAGCCATGGGTGAGAAGACAGGCCTGTGGGAACACGTACTTTTCAGATCACACATGTATCTTCGACTCGGTTAGTTTGGGGGTGAACGCTCGAGCTGTCAACGTCGCACTTACGCATATTGCTCTTTACAATGTCTGTCAGTTCCAAGAGCTCCAAATCCGGATTACCGTGGAATACAACATACCTGGGTATATCCGCGGGTACGGAAATAGCACCGGGAGGTCGCTGGACGCGGCGGTCAGCATCACACATGGCGGCTGGGAGGGAAGCACTCACTCGATGTTGAACTTCATGATGGGCAGTCCGGTGGGAGACCAACGCCCGTGAGGAGGAGAGGGCTGGGGTAGAAAATATGAGAATCGGTATACCCAAGAAACAAGAAATTGAAAATAAGGAAATAAATGAATCGAAAAAGAAACAAAAATGAATAAAAAAACAGCAAATCGCTCTCTTGACTTTGCGCTCTCTAAAAAGCCATATACTGGCCAGCTACCTCCAAGATCAGCTCCTGTGCATTCTATTCCGCCAAAGATGCGGTGGAAGTTGACCGCATACTCTTGCTCATCATCGCAAAGCGTGTGGCGTTGACGTCGGAGGCGAGCTGGGATCCATAACGAACGAACAGCTCGTCGCGTCTCCACGTGATGTCGAAATCCACCGGGCCGACGGATCTTCCGCACAAATTATTCACCGCCCAAACTTTTCAGAGAAAAAGCGGCAGAAAAAAGAAAAAAGACTGAGAGATCCCAAGAAAAAACCATTTCCCACGAGCGCTGCCACCAGACGCAGATCTCCAATTCAACCCTCGCCCGGCCTGCACAGCACCGCTACTCGAACCCAGACGGCCCCGATCCTGCTCTGAGCACTTCTGGTATTTCTTCTGCGTGCCGCCCTGCGGCAGAGCCGGCACCATGAACATTTCCCAACCCATCGCCTCCTCCGTGGAGAGCGTCGAGTTTTCCTTTCTCTCGACCGAGGAGATCCGCGCGGCCTCGGTGTGCCGCATCGAAAACGAGAGCACCTTTGACACCCTTCTGAACCCGGTCCCGGGCGGTCTGTACGACCCGGCACTTGGCGCATGGGGCAATGCCCTGTAAGTTGCTTGTGATGCCGGCGATTTCCAGCTTCGTTTGCTTGCTCTCTCTGCTCAACTAACACCCTCCAGCTGCACGACGTGCAACCTCGGCCAGTCTCTGTGTCCTGGTCACCCGGGCCACATTGAGCTCCCCGTCCCCGTCTACCACCCTGTGTTTATGGACCAGGTGCTTCGTCTTCTCCGGGCCGAGTGCATCTACTGCCACCACTTCCGGTTGCCTCTGAAGGAACTCTACCGCTATATCTGCAAGCTGCGCCTTCTGCAGTACGGGCTCCTGGCCGAGGCAAAGAACATTGATGCCATCGGCGAGACCCTGGGCGGCCTGGCTGCCCCGGATGTGCCGCAGGTCGAGATCGAGTGCGAGGACGACAGCGGGAGCATGCCCGATGCCGTCACGCGGGCCCGGATCGCCTACGTCCGCCGCGTGCTGCTCGGCCAGAAGGTCCTCGCGGGCGACATCCGCCGGGGCAAGCACGAGGGCTCCTCGGAGCTGCGCCGCGAGCTGACCCAGCAGTTCTTCAAGGACATTGTCGCCAGCCGCCAGTGCGCGCGGTGCAAGGGCATCTCGCCGACGTACCGCAAGGACCGCTTCGTCAAGATCTTTGAGAAGGCCCTCAGCCCCAAGGACCAGGCCAAGATGGCCGTCGGCCACTTCCGCGCCCGCGACGCCCTGACGCTGCGCCAGAAGAACAAGCGCAGCTCTGCTGCCACCGCTGCCGCCGCCGCCACCGCCGGATCCGAGGCCATTGCTGACGAGGGCATCGCCGACATCGACCTCGACTCCGCCGAAGACGAGAACGAGAACGACGAGCCGGCCGACGAGCTCGACGAGTACGGCAACGTCGTGCAGAAGCCCATGGGCGACAAGCCCAAGGGCGCGGCCACGCCCGCGCAGCGCTACCTCAGCGCGCAGGAGGTGCTCGAGCGGCTGCGGCTGCTGTTCAACAACGAGCAGGAGGTCCTCCAGCTCGTCTTCAACTCCCGGCCACGGGCCGCCGGGGCCCCGCGCACCACGCCCGACATGTTCTTCCTGCAGACCGTCCTGGTCCCGCCGAACAAGTACCGGCCCGAGGCGCGCACGGGCGACTCGCAGATCACCGAGGCGCAGCAGAACTCCCTGTACAAGGCGATTCTGAGCGCGTCGTTCCGCGTGGCCGAGATCCACCGCGCGATGGCCGGGGCGAAGAACGCCGCGCAGGCCGAGGAGGGCGGCGGCGGCTACGTGCGCGACATCCTGTCGCTGTACGAGGCGTGGTCGGACCTGCAGAACTGCGTCAACTCGCTGATCGATTCGACGAAGAACCCGGTGCAGGGCGGCGCGGCGGCCAAGCGCATCGAGGACGGCATCAAGCAGAAGCTCGAGAAGAAGGAGGGTCTGTTCCGCAAGAACATGATGGGCAAGCGTGTCAACTTTGCCGCGCGCAGTGTCATCTCACCCGACCCGAACATCGAGACGAACGAGATCGGCGTGCCGCCGGTGTTTGCCCGCAAGCTGACGTTCCCCGAGCCGGTGACGAGCCACAACTTCAAGGAGCTGCAGCAGGCCGTCATCAACGGCACGGACCACTGGCCGGGCGCGTCGGCCATTGAGAACGAGAACGGACAGGTGGTCAACCTGCGCAGCAAGTCGCGCGAGGAGCGCACGGCGCTGGCCAACCAGCTGCTGGCGCCGTCCGGCAGCGGCAGCAGCTTCAGCGGCATGCGCGGCAAGAAGGTGTACCGGCACCTGAGCAACGGCGACGTTGTGCTGATGAACCGGCAGCCGACGCTGCACAAGCCGTCCATCATGGGCCATCGCGTGCGCGTGCTGCCGGGCGAGAAGACGATCCGCATGCACTACGCCAACTGCAACACGTACAACGCCGACTTTGACGGCGACGAGATGAACATGCACTTTCCGCAGAACGAGGTGGCGCGCGTCGAGGCGCTGCAGATCGCCGACACGGACCACCAGTACATCTCGGGCACGCAGGGCAAGCCGCTGCGCGGTCTGATCCAGGACCATCTGTCCATCTCGGTGGCGCTGTGCAGCAAGGACGCCTTCTTCACGCGCGTCACGTACCAGGACCTGATCTACAGCGCGCTGCGCCCCGAGAGCGGTCACATCCTGGGCGACCGCATCGAGCTCGTGCCGCCGGCCGTGCTGCGGCCGGTGCCGCGGTGGACGGGCAAGCAGGTGATCACGACGATCCTCAAGAACATCAAGCCGCCCAGCTGCGGCCCGCTGTGGATGACGGGCAAGAGCCAGGTGCCCGGCAACCGCTGGGGCGCGCACCACACGGAGGAGGGCACGGTGCTGTTCCGCGACGGCGAGCTGCTGTCGGGCATCCTGGACAAGGCGCAGCTGGGGCCGAGCTCGGGCGGCTTCATCCACGCGGTGCACGAGGTGTACGGCGCCGCGGTGGCGGGCAAGGTGCTCAGCTGCATGGGCCGGCTGCTGACGCGGCTGCTCAACATGCAGGCGTTTACGTGCGGCATGGACGACCTGCGGCTGACGCCCGAGGGCGAGGCCAACCGGCTGCGGGAGCTGGCTGGCGCGCAGGACGTCGGCCTCGAGGTGGCGTCGTCGTACGTCAGCCTGGGCGAGCAGAAGCCCGGCCCGCGGGACGAGGAGCTGCTGAACCGGCTCGAGGACGTGATGCGCGACGACAGCAAGCAGGAGGGCCTGGATCTGCTAATGAACAGCAAGAGCGCGGCGTTGTCGAGTCAGGTGACCAAAGCGTGTCTGCCGGCCGGGCTGGAGAAGCCGTTCCCGCACAACCACATGCAGTCGATGACGACGTCGGGCGCCAAGGGCGGCAACGTCAACGCGAACCTGATCTCGTGCAACCTGGGCCAGCAGGTGCTGGAGGGCCGGCGGGTGCCGCTGATGGTGAGCGGCAAGTCGCTGCCGTGCTTCCCCGCATTCGACACGAGCCTGCGGGCGGGCGGGTACATTGTCAACCGGTTCCTGACGGGGATCCGGCCGCAGGAGTACTACTTCCATCACATGGCGGGCCGCGAGGGCCTGATCGACACGGCCGTCAAGACGTCGCGCTCGGGCTACCTGCAGCGGTGCCTGATCAAGGGCATGGAGGGCTTGGAGGTGGCGTACGACACGTCGGTGCGGGACGCGGACGGCAGCGTGATCCAGTTCCTGTACGGCGAGGACGGGCTGGACGTGACGAAGCAGAAGTACCTGACGGACTTTAGCTTTGTGCTGCACAACTGGGAGTCGGAGATGGCCGGGTTCAACTTCTCGGACCCGCGGACGGCGGCGCTGTTTGAGCACAAGGAGGACTTTGCCAAGCAGACGAAGCGCATGGTGAAGAAGGCGCGGGCGAACCCGCGGTTCGCGGAGGAGCCGGTCAACGCGCTGGTCAACCCGGCGCGGCACGCGTTTGCCATGTCGGAGAAGTTCTTTGGCGCGATGACGGCGTACGTGCAGGACAACAAGGACGGGCTGATCAAGGAGAAGGACGGCAAGGACGGCAAGGACGGCAAGGAGCCGCAGGCACGGCGCGTTCCCGAGCAGGCGACTATGAAGCGGAAGGCCGTGGAGCGGGTGTTTGCGGCCAAGTACCTGCGGTCGCACGTCGAGCCGGGCGAGGCGGTGGGCATTGTGGCCGGGCAGTCGGTGGGCGAGCCGTCTACGCAGATGACGCTGAACACGTTCCATCTGGCGGGCCATTCGGCGAAGAACGTGACGCTGGGTATTCCGCGGCTGCGCGAGATTCTGATGACGGCGAGCGCCAACATTTCGACGCCGGCGATGACGCTGGTGCTGCGGCCCGAGCTGACGGAGGAGCAGGGCGAGCAGTTTGCCAAGTCGATCAGCGTGCTGCCGCTGTCGCACGTGCTGGACAAGATCACGGTGCAGGAGCGGGTGGGCAAGGGCACGGCGCACGGGTTTGCCAAGATCTACGACGTGGGCCTGCGGTTCTTCCCGTCGAGCGAGTACAAGACGACGTACGCGGTGGACGTGGAGGACGTGCTGTCGACGGTGGAGAAGGGGCTGATGCCGACGCTGCGCAAGCTGGTGAGCAAGGCGACGAAGCTGCTGCTGAGCAGCGGCACGCTCAAGGGCAGCATGCCAGCGATTGGCACGAAGGCGGGCGTGGTGGAGGTGGCGGCGGGCACGGCGTCGGACGCGGAGGGCGGCGGCGGCGGCGGCGGCGCTGGCCGGGCAGGCAACGACGACGATGACGACGACGACGACGACGGCGGGGATGGCGACGCCACGACCAGCAAGCAGCGGGCGAACCGGCAGGAGGCGGTGTCGTACGGGCCCAACGACGACGACGATGACGCGATCCAGACGCGCATGGAGCGGGAGGCGTCGTCGGACGAGGAGGACATGCCGGACGACGAGGGGTACGTGGGCAGCCCGCGGGAGTCGTCGGACGATGACGAGGAGGAGGAGGGCGACGACGACAACGGCGACGTTGACCGCATGGAGGGTGTTGAGCCGACGTCCACGACGTCGACGACGTCCACGGGCGAGGCCGGCAAGGCGCGCGAGGCGCGGGTCAAGACCAGCAACCCGCTGGTGACGCGGTTCCGGGCGGACGAGGAGCACGGCGAGTGGTGCGAGTTCCGGCTGGAGCTGTCGCCCGAGTCGCCCAAGATGCTGATGCTCAGCGTGGTGGAGGAGGCGGTGCGCAAGACGGTGGTGCGGCAGGTGCCCGGGGTGCGCACGTGCACGTACGCGATGGAAAAGCAGCGCGACGAGCGCACGGGCGTGGAGGCCGAGGTCGCGGTGGTGCACACGGAGGGCACGAACCTGGGGGCGATGCAGCAGTACACGGACTACCTGGACGCGGACCGGATCACGACCAACGACATTGTGGCGGTGCTGGCAATGTACGGCGTGGAGGCGTGCCGCAACACGATCATCCGCGAGCTGAGCAACGTGTTCGAGGGCCACGGCATCGGCGTCGACCCGCGGCACCTCAACCTGATCGGCGACTACATGACGCGCAACGGCGGGTTCATGCCCTTCAACCGCTACGGGCTCAAGGGCAACGTCAGCCCCTTTACCAAGATGAGCTTCGAGACCACGCTGGCCTTCCTCAAGGATGCGCTGGTCGAGGGCGACTGGGACGGGCTGGTGACGCCCAGCAGCCGCATCGTCATGGGGCGGCTGGGCCGCACGGGCACCGGCGCGTTCGACGTGATGACGCAGGTGCCGACGCAGCACTTTGACGCGCTGGCGGCATAGACGCTGCCTAGGCGTTGCCGTGTATTCCTTTTTTGTTGTTTCTAGATCAGGCGATTGGCGATTTCTATGTATTAACTTGCTACATTTTATCTCAACGGAACCAACTGAACGTCTGAACGTCTGATCGTCTGATCGTCTGAATGTCTGAACGTCTGAACGTCTGAACGCCTGTGTCCAGTCACGTGTATGGGCTTTACCGCGGGCGCTGCTTCCGGCAATAGACTCCCGTCAGCATCATTCCCCCCCCCCCCTCCCCGCACGGAGGCTGACGGCAGGCCTCGCGCTCTGCCCGTCAAACTGCCCGCCGACACTGTCTAAACACACGCTCTCGCTCACCATGGCTGCCCGTCCGCACATCACGCTGTACGTCGACGTCGTCAGCCCCTTTGCCTACGAGGCATACTACCTTTTGCGGGTGCGTCGTCGTCACGGGAGTAGGCCGGCACGGCTAGAGAGACCAGGACTGGCAGCAGACAGGCCCACGCTCACACTTGCCTAGAACCACAAGGTCTTCAAAGACTGCAGCACGCACTATGTCCCCATCTTCCTCGGCGGCCTGATCAAGCTCGTGCGTTGCTTGCCGCGTCCCCCCCCATCTTGCTCGTCCAGCGGGCTCTCTCCTCTAACCCAGCCAGTGCGGCAACACAGCACCTATTGATATTAAGAGTGCGTTGTGTTTTGGGGACGTATAGCCTCCCCCTCCTCTTCTGCATGCGTCCGTCTGACTCGTCTCTCCAGACAAGGACAAGTGGATTGTCACGGAACGCGTGCGCTGGGCCCGCGCCTTTGGCATCCCCATGAAGGACGAGGGCCCTCCCGGCTTTCCACCGCTGACGCTCAAGACCATGCGGGCTCTCGCCGTTGTCGCGCTCGACGACGACGCCCGGCAAACCAAGCTGACGCAGGCGCTGGACGTGCTGTATCACCAGCTCTGGGTCGAGCACAAGCCCGTTCAGGAGCCGGCCGTGCTGCAGACCGTGTTGCAGGACATCCTGGGGCCAGACGAGACCAACAAAGGTAGGGCGGCAGCCACCGCACGTCCAGTCTGCTCTGCTCGTCACTCGCATCCTGCTGACCATCGCTCCTCACTCGCCAGTGCTGCAACGGGCCGGCACCGATGGAAAGCAGGCTCTGACTGCCAACACGGACAAGGCCATGGCCGACGGCGCCTTCGGCCTCCCGTGGATGGTGTGCACCAACCGGGCTGGCCAGACAGAAGGCTTCTGGGGAGTCGACCATCTGGGCCAGGTCCTGCAGTTTCTCGAGCTGACGCGCCCGGCCCAGGAGGGCTGGCGGGCCCTGCTGTGAAGTCGACGCGCTGGATCCGCAGTGGGGGTGTTCTGGGACGCGATTCCGTTTGTTTACGATTGCACAATAAAAGCCTTGTGCAATATGCACACGCGTCACATCCATCGCGTCGAGAAGACAAGTGTCATGAATCAATGTTCGCAGCTACCCTTTGCTGCTGGCATAGTGTACAGTCCTCAGTAAGAAAACCAAATAAAAACCATCGCAAAAAATAATAACGCCTGGTAGTAACCCCTCCCGATAAACCGATCATCACAAACGCATCCCAAGCGGCCAACCCTCACGCGCCTAGACAAGCAGTCTAGTTGCGCTCGCCACGGAGGCGGCGGGCCAGCTGGATGTCCTTGGACTGGATGGTGACGCGCTTGGCGTGGATGGCGCACAGGTTGGTGTCCTCAAACAGGGAGACGAGGTACGACTCCACCGACTCCTGCAGGGCGCCGATGGCCGACGACTGGAAGCGCAGGTCAGACTTGAAGTCCTGTGCGATTTCGCGGACCTGAATGGCTTGTTAGTCTGGGTGCTGGAATTGATGAGTTGGTGAGCAGAACATACCAGACGCTGGAAGGGCAGCTTGCGGATCAGCAGCTCCGTCGACTTCTGGTAGCGACGAATCTCACGCAGAGCGACGGTACCCGGCTTGTAGCGGTGAGGCTTCTTGACACCGCCGGTGGACGGTGCGCTCTTGCGAGCAGCCTTGGAAGCCAGCTGCTTGCGGGGGGCCTTGCCACCCGTGGACTTGCGGGCGGTCTGCTTGGTGCGAGCCATTGTTGATGGGTTGAAGGGGTGATGAAAATAGATGAAAAGGCTGATGGGGCGATGATTGGCGGTGGTGGAGAGAGGATGTTGTAGGAAGTAAGATTTTGGGGCTTGTGGGGGGTGGGCGAGGATATATGTAGGCAGCCACCGGTGGCGGGCGTGTAGCGGGCTGATTAGCACCTGGTGGGTGGGGGGGCGCGGGCGCGCGTTTGGGCTGGTGTTTCCGTGCGTGCGTATTTTGTTGGCGTGCTTTCCGTATTTTTTTTTGTTCGCTGGGGGCGATTATTTGGCTCGGTGGAAACCAAGCGGGGCGGCGTGCGGCAGACGCAGGAGGAATGCCTGCGTTTGTGTCGTTTCCTGTTTCGGAAGACAACGCCATTTTTTGATTGGCTGCAGGGAACAGCGGTGAGTTCGAGACAAAGACATCCCTTTCGACTCCGATCGACTACGTTATCTGCGTGGAGTTGCTGAGTATCTTACGGTGCGTGTGCAGGGTGCAACTGCACAGAGTATCTACAAGGAACTGTGAAAGGTACTCTGTAGACGTAACCCAACTGCTATTCCCCGGGATGCCGCAATACTGTTTGTCTGTCTGTCGTGCTGTTTGCTGGTTGTGCCACCATCGCTCTTTCCACCTCTTCAACGTATCTATCTCACTTAGTGTTTATTTATTGGGCTCCGTCTCTCATTGGCCCAATTTGCCCAACGTCCTAAAACGGGCAGCTCTCACAAAGCATTGCTGCACTAGCGCCGTTTTGGCTCTCGTCCCTATTTTTTCACCGTCGTTTTTGACATTGCGATGGAGGCCCTGTTTTTTTTCTCCGCCTTGCCTTGCAATCAGCAACTGATCGCGCCCCCGCCCGCATCAGCCGCGCTGCCACCCGTCCCGCATTTAAAGAACAGCGAGCCCACCCCCCGCCACGTCTGCAGCCTTCTCGTTTTCCGTCATTCACGCGCCTTCCGTTCTCTTTTCGTCAAGCCAATTACAACACTCTCTCAACCAACCCACTTTTTCTATCATCATGACTGGACGTAAGTCTTCGAACTCACCCACCTCACGTCAACAAACGTCTTTGTAGTAGTGGTGTACTGACCAGCCTTCCTCAGGCGGCAAGGGCGGCAAGGGCCTCGGCAAGGGCGGTGCCAAGCGTCACCGGAAGATTCTCCGTGACAACATCCAGGGCATCACCAAGCCTGCTATCCGGCGTCTGGCGCGTCGTGGCGGTGTCAAGCGTATCTCTGCGCGTATGTTCTATCCCACTCCCATGCTCATTCGCCTTCCTGTCCTAACATGCCAGTCATCTACGAGGAGACCCGCGGTGTTCTCAAGTCGTTCCTGGAGGGCGTCATTCGCGATGCCGTCACCTACACTGAGCACGCCAAGCGGAAGACGGTCACGTCGCTGGACGTCGTCTACGCGCTGAAGCGGCAAGGCCGCACGCTGTACGGTTTCGGTGGTTAAGCGCTTTCATGATTAATGCTTTTTTACGCTCCTGTCTACGGTGACAGGCAGTTGTTCGGGCTGGGTTGTGATGATGTTTATGGGATTTGTTTTTGCTTTGGGGTCTTTGTAACATACGGGCATTTGGTGTTTCCACGTGGACATAATCGATTCTCTCAACTGGGCTTTCTGTGACGCGTGTTTGTGTCTGCGTGTCGTTACGCGTCTGTGTTTACGGCACTCGTTGGGCTAGTGCGGACTGATCTTAAGCTTGGTCCACGGTCATTGTCTAATGTAACAGTTTGCATATTGTATCGCGTGGCTACTGCCGTTTCGTCTGGTGTAGTCCACATGCTTGTGTGGCCAACGCTGTGGTTGTGGTGTGGGTGTTCATATTTCGATATGGATATGGATATGAAGGACTGCAGTCGGTGTCACAGCCGGAGTAGAGGTCTTTTGCGAGTATGTATATTGTTTTAGCCATCTTCTTTGCAGTGCGGGTTAAGAATAATTTCGTGGTATTATGTATATATTTTTATTTTTTATTTATGAAAATAATATACATATATATATATATATATATATATATGTTTTGTTTTGTTCTATTCTTTTCGGAGGGGTTATGAACAAACTGACGAGAACAATAAACGAACAGAGAAACTGCAGCGTGCCACGACCAGCTGTGAGAAAACAACGTGAATAGACCTGTGTACGAGATGTGCATAACTTCGTACCTAACACTCTGGTCATCCACAGCATCAGCTGGGGTAGGCACGTGGCGACAACAAGATGAGACATGAAGCATCTAGGCAAACGATGGGGTCTTTTGCTGTAAACTAAGTCGTATCGTGTTGCTGGTGCCATATAAGTAGAACGACGAATACAATGGGTAAAAAATGAATATATAAAGGGGTTTTTTTTTTTTTTAAAAAAAAAAAAATGAACATGAAAAATAAAAATAAAAACCTGCCGAAGCAGAAAATACAGAGATACAAACCCGAACACAAGCAACATGAATAAACCAAATACAATAATAGGCAAAGAAGAAAAAAAAAAAAAACACCTGAGAATAGAGTAAGATGCATGGCCCTCGACGCTTGTAGTTACCCAAAACCCTACGACTCATCCAGTGGCCCCAGTCCTGGACTGCAGAACACAAGAAGGCCAAAAAAAGTACAGACAACACATATAAAGCAGTGCAAGCCCGGCATGAAAGCTCAATGGCCGTGCAGTCATATCATGCAAAGGACAAGATGCGAGGGTGGCATGCCAGCCAATCTAGGGGGGTCGAAGGCAGCATCCCGCCACATCAGTAGAAGTCAGCAGACATAGGACTGCACAAAATAGTTTCTTATATCCTACCACACCGACAACTGTCTAAATCTCAGAGACCAGCTACACGCCCACCATGAAGTGGGCGGAAAAGATATAGACGGATATCGTCCCAAGACACACAGTGACAGCTCAGTAACAATACAGGGCAGACCAGCAGCAGAACGTAGAAAAGACGCCTTATGCGCTCTCCAACTAGAAATGGTTACAAATTCCGACTCTACGTGGCCTAGCTGTGCGTCAATGTGGAACGAATACCGGCAAGTTTGCCTATGCCAGCCATCGAGCATGCTGCCCTGGCAGCCATAACCAATGACTGAAAGGGCCTCCATGTTTTGCGGATGGAAAATGGCCGATTGTTCAAAGTGGCCAGCATGCCCAACGACATAATACTTCAAAATTAGCATACAGTCGCATCCGGCTCAGAACAAGAGGCGCACAAGTATGTTTGACACCCACCTTGCCGGCAATGCAATGACACCTCAAAATAATAGGAACTATGAATGATCCATCCACTACGTAAGCTGTCTCCTGCCCTCTCTCTAACTCTATACACGGACCCAAAACGCCAGAACACGCTGGACAACGAAGCCAGGTAAAAGTAATACTATGGCTGCCCAAAAAAAAAAAAAAAGACTGGCCGTACCAAGGAAGCGGGCGAGAGACAGAGTCCGATAATAAGAATGTCGGGAAACGCAAGAACGACTGAAAGCACATATAAGATCTCCAAGAGTGGGAATCTAGATCACTGAGAGTATCGTAGACAAAGAACCCCCGAGGCCGCCGGAGGAAGCCAGACTGATGCGTATGCCTCACCTTCCGTGCCGTCTACAGCTTAAATCACCGTCGTAGGAACCAAACAAATCGCGTATCCCTACGAATTGTGTATCCCTACGACACCCCGGAAGAACCATGCCTCATTGATTTGGCATTGTCTCTGTTACAACCTGCCACTTACTCAGCCAGCTCGCCCGGCCCGATTAAGCATCATTGCCCGTATTAGCGGCTCGGTGGGTGACAGATAATCACGACGAAGTAAGGGCAACTGTGTTATATAAAGCATTAACTCTGCATGTATCCCTTACCTAGATCTGGGTAGTGATGCCGGCAGTAACGACGCTGGCGCCTGTGACGGGGAGCGATATTAAAGCGCCGAGTATATAGCATCTGCTATAGCCACTAAACATAGTCCCGTAGTTGCTATAAGTAGAACCTCGCAGCATAGTCACAACAGTACTTCCGCGAAAAACACCCTATAAAAAGGACCAAGCCTCGCTATTTAACGTAAATTTCTATATCGAGACACTACAAATAGAACATTATCATGACTTGATTTATATATATGATATAATCGAAATCAAGTTTACCGGACCCTTCTCATACAGCATTAAATAAAGAAAGTGCTTATAATTTTTTCTTATAACAAAACTAGAAAGAAATAGAAATACCCTTATATTAGAATTAGAAACCCTTAAAGCATACTCTAAATATTTGCAAATGAAATGATACTATAACCAGGGTTAGAATTAGTCCGGCTTCTTCCCGGACTAAATTAATCCAAGTCCGAATTAGTCCGGACTAAATTCTAACCCTAGATATATACTTTCTTAGCTTTATATATAGTTATTTTATTCGTTATTAATACCAGACTTTTTAGGACCTTTTTTAGTCCGGACTTTTAAAGTCTGGACTTTTCCAAACCTGCCGCTACCGTACTTATATTGAAAGGTTAGAGAGCAAAGAAAAAAGTACGTAAGGTTACTAATTAAATACTAATATACACTCTATAGAAAATGCTTAGTCCAAACTAAATTATTTAATTTTAATTTGTTTTTAAGAAAAATACGTAAAGAATTAGATAAATATAATTATATACTACCAGGGTTAGTTCGGATTAAAATACGTATAACTAAGGATAAAAATAGATATAGACTAAGGTTTAATAAAGTATATTTTTATATTATATTCTACGGTATCTATTTATTTTTAAATTAAAATTTAAATAATTTAGTCCGACCTTTCCCTGGACTAATTTAGTCCGGACTAATTCCAACCCTGCCTATATACTATATATATTTATATGTTATTATTTATATTAACACGTTATTTGGACTATATATATGCAGGGTTGGAAAAGTCCGGACTTTTAAAGTCCGGAAAAGTCCGGTATTAATAACGTACGATATAATTATATAATAAGTTTAAAACGTATATTTATATATTTAGATAAAATAATCTTCTAATAATAATATTAATATTTTTAAAATCTAGGTCCTGACTTCTAAAGTCCGGGAAAAATACGGACTTTTTTTTCTAACCCTCCTAATAAATATAATATATATTTATCTAATTATAATTTAGAATATATATAATATTATCTAATTAAACTCGGATTTAAGGTATAATTTAATTAATGGAAGTCTAACCCTGTCTATCGTATATACAGGGTTGGAAATTAGTCCGGACTAAGGATTAATTTAGTCCGGACTAATTCGGACTTAGACTAATTTAGTCCGGACTAATTTAGTCCGACTTCTGCCCGGACTATTCTAGTCCGTCTAGATTATTTAAAATATATAATTTATATAAAAAAATATATATTTATCTATATTAAGCGGCTTAATTTTTTATTTTATAAAAATATTATAGAATATTAAGAATTTTTATAATTTTATAGAAAAAAAATAATTAAAATACAAAGAAAAATATTAATATTATTACTAGGCTATTCGTCTTCTATATTATTTAAGTCGTCGAGATTCCGAATATTCTACGACTTTAATAATATAATCTGTCTTACCGTTTCTAGTAATAAACGATTCCTAGCCTTCGTAATAACGTTACTACTAACGGAAAAAGACCTTTCGATACTAGCCGAAGTAGCCGGAATACCTAAATATCGTCGGGCTAAAAGAGCTAAAATCGGATATTTTATCCGATTTACCTTCCAGAATTCTAAAGGATCGACCTAAAAAATTAGAATATTTCTTAAAATAGAAAAGATTAAAAAACGTACATCTTTTCCTTCGCAGTCGTCAGAGAGGTAGATTAAATATTCTTCTTTCTTTTTAGAAGAAATATAAAAATCTTCGTCGCTATCGTCGTCGTCGTCGTCGATATTCTTAGATCTAGAAGGGCCCGGAATCGATAATTCGTCTAACGAATCAGGAAAGCTGGCCGGCTCTTCGTCTTCGTCGTTTTTTAGACTATTTATTAAGTTAATAAATATAGAATATTAAAAATATTAATAAAATAAAATATACCTTTCGTATTCTTCTTTTAATAGGGCTACCGCGTCGGAATAAATGGAAGGGTAGTAAAAAAGAAGACTACCCCTAGTATTTCGGAAATGCCGGCCTTTTAATCTAGGATCTAAAAGAATCGCTAGAATTTAAGGCTTAAAATCGAGAAGAGTCGAAGGCCGGATTTTTTTCGGAAAGTACTTATTTAGCTTTTTAATACCGGACTCGATACCGGTATTAAACGCTTCGTAATAAGCTTCCTAACTAAGGTTAATATAAAAATATAGAAATAATAAATTAATAAAAAAAACTTACTAGCTCCGGATCTATTTCGCGTAGACGAGAGAATGCTTCGAAAAGGTCTTCTAGCTTTTTAAATATCGTATAGATATTTAATAAAGCCGTAGATAGCGTCGTATAAATCTAGCCTTATAGCTTAATAGACGGCTTTAAAAAGACCTAAAAAATCCGAATAAGCTATTTTATAACTTTTTACTTTTTATCGTTTAAAAAGAGCCGTTTAAATTCCGTATTTACCGTAAGACGGTATACGTAAATTAACGGCTCTTTTAAAGAATAAAAGATAGAAAGTATATAAAAGGTAGAATGCTACTACGTAGCGTTATATACAGGGTTAGAAAAGTCCGGGCAAAATCCGGACTTTTGAAAGTCCAGGTAATCCGGACTTTAGTCCGGACTTTTAAAGTCCGGAAAAGTTCGTTATTAATAACGTACGATATAATTATATTAAATACTAAAAACGTATATCTATATATTTATATATAATAATCTTCTAATAATAATATTTTATTTATTTAAAAATCGTTTTTTTAGATTTAATACTAATATTTTTAAAATCTAGGTCCGGACTTTCAAAGTCCGGGAAAAATCCGGACTTTTGAAAGTCCAGGCAAGCCGGACTTTAGTCCGCAAAAGTCCGGACTTTCAAAAGTCCAAAGTCCGGACTTTTTTTCCAACCCTGGTTATATATAATAAATTTAATAAATAAAAATAAAAATAAATAAATAAAAAACGTACCGAACGGAATAACCCGGGTTTTAAAATCCGAGCTTAGACCTCCTTCTCGAATCGATAAAGCGATTCCCGTATCGAATAAGCTCCGAACTTCTCGCGTATACCGGGTTAACGTAATTAATCGATAAATTCGATTAATTAAATCTATAAGTCGTTAGTTAAAAATGAAAATAATAGAATAAATAAACGTACTAATATCTCCGATATCTTCGTCGATTCCGGCATCTTCGTCTTCGACGTTAAATATATAAGTCGAGAGAATATCCCGTACTATTAAATTAATAATATACGCGGCATACCGTATATCGCCTCGAAATTTTATATTTTCTCGATAATAAAAATCCTCTTCGAATACCGAAATAAATTTCGTATGTGTTATCCCGAGTAATACTAGCCGAATATACAGGGTTAGAAAAAAAGTCCGGACCTAGATTTTAAAAATATTAGTATTAAATCTAAAAAAACCGTTTTTTAAATAAAAAAATAGTATCTTTAGTAGATAATTATATTTAAATATATAAATATACGTTTAAAACGTTTAGTATAATTATATCATACGTTATTACTACCGGACTTTTCCGGACTTTAAAAGTCCTGATTTTACCCGGACTTTCAAATTCCGGACTTTGAAAGTCCAAGTCCAGGCCCGGATTTTGAAAGTCCGGGAAAGTCCAAGTCCGACCCTAGACTAAATTTAGTCCGGACTTTTCCAACCCTGCGAATATATTAGTATTTATTAGAGAATAACTGTAATATCGTATAAAATACCTTAAAATATTCGATAGAATTAAAGACGGATAGGTATCGAAAATATTCCGTACTTCGCTATAGATCTCTTCGCCGGAGTGTATATTCGTTAATTAGTCGAAGCCTAATTTATATTAATAAAAATAAATAAAATAAAAATATAATAATTAAAAAAAACGTACCGATTAGAATATACCGTAATTCGAATCTAGGGATAATATAGACGATAATAAGCCCTAGATACGAAGTTAAGGCCGAAGAGGTCTAGATATTAAGGGTAAGCGAGAAAGTACCGTTACTTAGATATTCTTAGTAAAATCGGAATCGATCTCTTTAAACCGGCTATTATAATTATCACCAAGAATCAATTTAATCGGAGGAATTCTAAAATACTAGTAAATAAAATTCTAAAAATAAGAAAATAAGAAAATAAAATATAGACCGATTTAATAAAGAAAGTAAGTCGGTAAACGATTCCGAATTAAGAATATTAAAAGAAAGGTTATTATCGATAATAAACTATAGTATCTTTTTAATAATTCATCTTCGGTAATCGTATCGGAATTCGAATTCGTATCCGATCGAATACGCTTTCTCGAATTAGGCGTAAAGACGTCCTCTTTCGTAGCTACTACCTCGTTAACTATATAAATTAGTGAAAAGTGGTAAGAAAAAATAATAAATAATAAAATAAATAAAATAAATAAAATAAATAAATAAAATAAAATAAATAAAATAAATAAAATAAATAAAATAATAAAATAAATAAAATAAATAAAATAAATAAAATAAATAAAATAAATAAAATAAAATAAAATAAAATAAAACGTACGCTTTTTTTCTCGATTTCTCGGATTCTTTATTATAAGCGATTTCGGGGTGTTCCCGCTTATAGTAACGGGCGTAATTCGATAACGTAAAAGACTGTAAAGATATAATGTTATAAAAATTATACCTATATAAAGAGTAAATGTTAGCCTTTTTATTTTATTTTTTATCGAATATAAGTCGGTATATCGGTTAGTCGGTCGCGCCGGTCGGTCGTCCCGGTCGGTAAAAATAAAAATTCCGGTCGAAAAAATAAAAATAAAAAGAGCGAACGTTTACTTACTGCGTATAGTCGACTCGAATTAAACGTTCTTTGCCTTCTTTAGTAGAAAGAAGAGTCCGGGTAATTAACCCTTCGGAAAGACTATAAATCGAAGAATTCGAATCGTCAAGAAGAACTCCGGGCGAAGTAGACGTTAAAACTTCTTTTCCTTTTTTCTTCGGATTAATCGTTAAAGGGGAGGTCGGTAGAGTAAGACCCTCCGACGATACCGTCAGAGCGTATTCTTCGTCGTCGGAATTTATCTTAAAAAAAGACGAATTCCGACGACGAAAAAAGAAAATAAAAAATAATAAAAGAAAAGAGGCGGAAAAGGAAAGATATAGTTTAAAATAAAGAGGGAAAGAAAAAAAAAAACGGAAAGAAAGACTATATTATATAGACATTCCGAATAAAAAAAAGGAATATACGAAGAACTTAGAATCTAATTTTTTATTCGCTAGATTCTACGAAAGATATCGGAATTCCTATCCGAAGATAATAAGATACCGGTTTTCTTACCCGAAGATAGTAAGATATCGGTATTCGAAGGGTTAGAATTAGTCCGGACTAAATTAGTCTAGGGAAAGGTCGGACTAATTTCTTTAAACTTTAAGTTAAAAATAAATAGATACCGTAGAATATAACATAAATATCTACTTTATTAAAACTAAACATTATTTAGGGTATATCTATTTTATCCTTAGTTATACGTATTTTAATCCAGACTATTCTAGTCCGACCCCGGACTAGGACTAATTTAGCCCGGACTAATTTCTAGCCCTGTCTATAAGGGCCGGGAATCGCTAGTTCGTCTAACGAATCGGGAAAACTAGCATTCGTCTTCGTCATTTTATAGGCGATTTAATAATTACTATTCACATAATAGATATAAAACTAAAAGTAAAATATACTTTTCGTATTCTTCTTTTAAAATCGCTACCGCGTCGAAATAAATTAAAGGTTAGTAAAAAAGAAGACTATTCTTAATATACCGAAAATATAGGCCTTTGAATGCATAAAAGAATACCTACCTAGAACATAAGCTAAAAATCGATATAAGTCTAAGGCCGTATTTTTTTAAAGGTACTTATTTAGCTAGCTTTCTAATATCGGATTAGATACCGGTATTAAACGCTTTATAATAGAGTCTATAAGCCAGGTTAATATAAAAAATATAAAAAAATTATTTCAAAGAAAGGAAAATAATACCAGCTCCGGATCTATCTCCCGTTAACGGGAGAATTCCGTAGAAATTCATTATAGCTTATTATTTATCTAGCGTTAGAAAAAAGGTCTGGTTAACTAAGTCCGACTCTAGATTAAATTTAGTCCGGATTATATTATTAATAATTTAGTTTAAAAATAAACGAATACCGTAAAATATAAATAAATATATACTATACTAAAATAAAATAGTATTTACACTACATCTATTCTATATTTTTAGTTCTACGTAATTTAGTCCGGGGAGAAGTCGGATTTGTTTACTCCGGACTAAATTATACTAGAATAAAGTTAGGACTAGTTTCTAACCTTATAGGTAGAAAGTATAGTATAAGTTAGAGCTATTCGTAGTATGAGTACGTACGAAAAAAAAAGCAAAGTATCTTTTTGTACACTGCCTGCAAGCACCACTGTAAGCACTACTATAAACACCACTATAAGCACCACTATAAGCACCACTATAAGCACTACTGTAAGCACTACTACAAGCACCACTGCAAGCACCACTACAAGCACCACTACAAGCAGGGTTGGAAAAGTCCGGACTAAATTTAGTCCAGGGTCGGACTTGGACTTTCCCGGACTTTCAAAGTCCGGACTTTCAAAGTCCGGTAAAAATCTGGACTTCCAGAGTCCGGACTTTCAAAGTCCGGGCCTAGACTTGGACTTTCAAAGTCCGGACTTTGAAAGTCCGGGCAAAATCCGGACTTTCAAAAGTCCAGGTAATCCGGACTTTAGTCCGGACTAAAGTCCGGACTTTTAAAGTCCGGAAAAGTCCGGTAATAATAACGTATAATATAATTATACTAAACGTTTTAAACGTATATTTATATATTTAAATATAATTATCTACTAAAGATAATATTTTTTTAATTTAAAAAACGGTTTTTTTAGAGTTAATACTAATATTTTTAAAATCTAGGTCCGGACTTTGAAAGTCCAGGCCCGGACTTGGACTTTAAAAGTCCGGACTACGAAAGTCCGGGCAAAGTCCGGACTTTTCAAAGTCCAGGTAATCCGGACTTTAGTCCGTAAAAGTCCGGACTTTCAAAAGTCCGAAAAAGTCCGGACTTTTTTTCCAACCCTGACTACAAGTACCACTGTAAACACTGCTATATCTACTAGCAAGTGTACTTAGGTGTACCAGCTTATTCTAATAATTAGCATATTAAGTTTCGATCCACTATTTTATACTCATAGTCCGAATAGCCCAAAATCATAGTCCGAATAGCTCTTCTTAAATCTAAACTTAGACCTCCTTCCCGAGTGGATAAAGCGATTCCTATATCGAATAAACTCTGTATTTCCCGAATATACCGGGTTAACGTAATTAATTAACGAATTCTATTCATTAAATCTATAATTCGTTAGTTAAAAGCAGGGTTAGAATTGGTCCAGACTAATTTAGTCCGGGCCCGGACTTGGAATAATTTAGCCCGGACTATATTATTTAAAAGTTAGTTTAAAAATAAATAAATACCGTAGAATATAGTATAAATATTTACGTTATTAGGATAAGATATTATTTAGGCTATATCTATTTTTTTATCCCTAATTATACGTATTTTACTCCGGACTAAATTAATCCTTAGCCCGGACTAATTTCCAACCCTGATTCAAAGTAAAGAAAAATATAACGAATAAACGTACTAATATCACCAACATCTTCGTTAATTCCGGTATCTTCCTCTTCGACGTTAAATAAATAAGTCGAGAGAATATCCCGCGCTATTAAATCAATAATATGTGCGGCACACCGTATATCGCCTCGAAATTCGGTATTTTCCCTATAATGAAAATCCTCTTCTGAAAAAATTAAAATAAACTTCGTATTATTCGAGGCGTTATCCCGAGTAATACTAGCTAATATATTAGTGCTTATTGAAACATAAGAAGAGCTATTCGTACTGTGATTTTAGGCTATTCGGACTATGAGCTCGGGTACCATTAGGGTTAGAAGCTAGCTAGTCTCCGTATTTTCTACCCCCCTAGAGTACTTAGATTAACTTCTTAAAATTTATTTAATTTTTAATAGAAGAAAATTGTTATAAATCTACTAGACTTTAAAAAGTTTAAAAGGTTCAAGTTTAGGGTTCGGACTCGTATAAATTTAGATACTAAATTCGGTATCTTCGGACTCCCGCAAGTCCGAATCTAAGGGGGTGACACTTTTTTTCCCTGCCCTATAAGAGCTTTATAATTATTATATTATATCGTTATATTTCAGCTTATAGCTAGCTTCTTCTTAAATATAAGCAGGGTTAGAAATCAGTCCGGGAAACTTTCTAGATTCTAGCCCTATAAATAAAATAAGCTTACCCTTAAATATTTTATTTATTTAAATGGTTAATTAATTTCAATAGGCTAAGTTAATTTTACTATAATAAAAAATAAAAATATTATATATTTTCTAAGTCCACACTAACGTCTAAATTTAAGGACTAAATTTAGTCTGAACTTTCAAAGTCCGGACTTTTAAAGTCTGGAAAAGTCTAAGTCCGACCCTAGACTAAATTTAGTCCGGACTTTTCTAACCCTGCCTAGTAGCGATAGTTATTATTACTATTTTGTTCTAGTTTAATTTAATTTGTTAAATTAAAGGGAGATAAGCTATATCTTTTTTTTATAAATTCTTAAGGTAAACTTTATTAAAAAAGATAATAAATGGTTAATAATAGGTATAAACTATTATTATTAATATAATCTAAAAAGAATAATTTAAAGAAAGAATAAATTTTTTTATCTAGACTTTTAAAGTCCGGCTAAAGTCCTTACTAAATTTTAGTCTAGGTAATCCAGACTTTAGTCCGTAAAAGTCTGGACTTTTTTTTCTAACCCTGAATCCTGATAATAATAATAATAACCTTTGAATTTTAATTTCTTTACTTTCTGTTTATAATGATAAAGACAATTGTTAACTTTAATTTAAATCCTAGAACATTGAAAATTAGTTAAAATAAACCGCCTAATATAAAATATAACTTTTAATGCTATTTATTTCCTCTAAATAATTTAGAATAATTTAGCTCGGAATAATTTAGTCTTTTAAGATAGGTATAAATAAGATAAAATATATATTAACTAAGGTATGTATATACGTATATTATATACTATCAGGGTTGGAAAAAAAAGTCCGGATTTTTCCCGGACTTTGAAAGTCCGGACCTAGATTTTAAAAATATTAGTATTAAATCTAAAAGAACGTTTTTTAAATAAATAAAATATTATTATGAGAAGGGCTATTCGGACTATGCGTTGGAGCTATTCGCACTACGAGTACATACGAAAAAAAAGCAAAGTATCTTTTTGTACACTGCCTGCAAGCACCACCACTATAAGCACCGCTCTGCTATATCTACTAACAAGTGTACTTAGTTCTAATGATTAGCCAATCATATTAAGTTTCGATCCACTATTTTGTACTCATAGTCCAAATAGCCCAAAATCATAGTCCGAATAGCTCTTCTCATTATTATTAGAAGATTATTATATATAAATATATAAATATACGTTTTTAACGTTTAATATAATTATATCGTACGTTATTAATACCGGATTTTTCCAACCCTGAATATAACCGACATAGTATATACGAAAAAGGCGCTAAGCATTTTTTGTACCTAATGTAAGCACCGCTGTAAGCACTGCCAGAAGATAAGGAAAGGCATAATAATTTTATAGTAAAACAGAAAATGCCCCTTTGTCGTGTTAGTATTTATGTTTGGCCCAGGGGACCAGACGAGAATTTCACCAGAGTCATCTTCCTATTACTTATTCGTGTTTAAAAACTTAACGGCGGCTTCTCTAGTATTTTTATCGCTTCTGCGCTGTTAGGCTGCATTTTTACTTTATTAGTGACGTGATCTCCTTACAAACAGGTGGGCTACGTGTCGTTCGTGCATCGTTAACATGTATGTCAACTACTAGCAGGACAGTAAGATACGCATCAGAACAAAGCACCAAACGGTATCGGCACGATGTATAGGGCGGATGTTGCATCCTTTTTTTTTATCCCGGGTTGATTATCTCATAGTTTATGTGCGTGTAAGTTGATATAGATATATACAAAAAATAATTATCATCGTATGTATATATAAATCTAAAAAAGGCTACTGCCTACAAATTTACTGCAGCGCAAACGTTCACATTTCACCAGGCGGCAAAGACTGGTATTTACGAGCTTGCCACCTCCAAGGCTACGGATGCGAACCGAGATTCCCACCCGACATTCGCCGGAAAAGAGTTGTAGCGCCGGTTGAGAAGGACTGCCCTATCTATAGCAATGCGATGTTGGCGTCGAGCGTAGTGATGGATGTCGAGGATGAAAAAAAAGGGGACGTAGTGCTGTCCGAGGGCACAGATGGCGGTAAATTGAGTAGCCGTAAGTGTGGCAACTCCCGGGCGCGGACTGGTAAAGGTTTGTGTTAAAGTTGAGCTTCTTTTCGAACTCTAAAGCCAAAAATGCTTGTGACATGACTCGAGGATTGTCAATCTCTACATACGTTACACAGTCTGGATGGGTGGATGCTGATTATAGGATAAGGCTTCCTGCTGCCGGCAGCCGCATCTCTCGAGCACAAGTATTAGAATTGCTTTGATCAAGAAACAATGAGGGCAAAAAGCAGCTGCAGCTGCAACCGCACGCAGCAATCTTGGCTGTATTCACATACTACGCAGACGCGCACTGACATGGTGCCTAATATCACCACCATCTCACCGCCATCTCGTGCAAGACATCTATCAGGAGACAAAAATGTGAGAGTGTCTCACATCGTACCTTGCACTAGAGTCTAAAATAATACAACACTAGATCGCATTGGTGACTTGAATGGACAATGCATCGGAGGTAGTGTTGGGTGTTGGGTGATGGGTGAATGCCTATGGGACAATGGTAGTGATGTTTGCTATTGTGCTGCTATGCGCAATGCCTCAAAGGGTCACCGAGACGCGGCGCAGTAGCGTGTGTGTATAAAAGTCGCTCGACAGGACGATGGAGTGCAGAGAAGCAGAGAAAATAAATCATCTACTGAATCACCACAAATTACAATATATCGCCAAGATTCCAGCTACAATGGACGAGCACAAGAAGAACACGCAGAGTCCTCTCGCACGCGCATCGTACGAGATACACTCGCCACGACTGATCATTCGCACGCCCACAATGGCTGATGCCGAGGCGTGTTATAAGCTGCTCACCACGCCCGAGAACTTTCCTCTTGGGCAGCCTCAGGAAGCGGCTGAGCTCAAGCCAGAGGACCTCGCGGCACACATGGGGAGCGTGGCCGACAACGTGGCCGCAGGCAAGAATGCCATAATGATCTTCGTGTTGAAGCAAACGGGCGAGGTGATTGGGCACGGCGCTTACAATGCTGTCGAAGCAGTCACTCGATCGGCCTTTCTCGGCGTGGCCGGCGCGGACACTGCCAACGCCGACAAGACGACTTACATGGCTGACGTCGGGCTACTAATCGCATTCGCCCACCGCCACAAGGGTCTTGCACTGGAGGCCATGAGCGCTCTCCTCGAGTACGCCCGCTCGGATCTAGGCTGCGAACTGTTTCGCGTCGAGACCGAGCCGGCCAACGAGCCTTGGCGCTCGCTGATGCGCACAGCAGGGCTGGGAGCCGTCGAGGCTCCGGCCAAAGCCAGTTTTGACAGCAACAAAGACCTGATCGCTTGGAAATTTGACACTACGCAATGGGATGCGGCCAAGAAGACAATGCAGGCGAAGGGCAAGTGGTATTTGTAGGAGCTTGAATGGAGCTATAAAGAGCTGTTATTATATTCAGAATTAGACAGTATGAACGAATTTTGCGATACTGTGTATGACATAAGAAGGCGACTAATAGTATTCCCGGAGCTACCGTTGAGCATCATGAGCGAGGCTCCGGCATAACATGGCGACGCCTTCGCTTGCCACCCTTGGCGCTCTACGCCTTGCCCGCTGCAACCGGAGATTTCCGAGCTTGCATCCGCGACTGCTGTTATATTGACGTGCTGTCCGCCTCTCTTTCCCCTCCGGCGTGCACGTTTCGAGTTAAGAATGTATCTTACACTTCGTGCTCCCACCATTGAATGAAACCCCCTCCCTCTGTTGCACATAAACACTCGCGTCCCGCACAAATGGCTGCCGCTTTGGACTCAATTACAGGGCCCCGGCCCCGGACCCGAAAGTCTTCACGCGCGTCACAGCACCGCGCGTCCTCGCGCCCTAGTAACGTCAAACGAGCGAACGTGCCTCTGGCCACTGCCAACGCCAGGTAAAGATGAAGATGCTGTGCCTCTTTGTATATTTACATCATCTCTTCCGCTGACGATGCTGTTTTCTGCCATCCCTACCGTAGCAGTACTGCTACCTCTGACTCACTGGATACCCTTCCCTCCGCCAAGTCTCTTTCCTCCACCCGCAAACAGGTGCGTGCTGAGCAGCGTCGCCGACTCTTTCCCACCATCGAGTATGCCAGCCGAGTCTCCCACTTCGACCCAAATAGCGACTACCGTGACTTTCATGGCTTCTTCAATCTTTTTTGGATTGGCCTCGCCATTATGGCGATCACTTCCATCCTTCGCAACGTCAGGGATACTGGCTACCCTCTGCGCGTTGAAATATGGTCGCTCTTCACCGACAAACTGTGGCACTTGGCCATCGTCGACTTTTTCATGGTTGCCTCTACCGGCCTTAGTCTCCCTCTACAGCGATCCCTGCGCATCGGCGGACTGACATGGTCAGGAGGCGGCATGGCTCTTCAAAGCCTTTACCAACTCGTCTGGCTCATGGTTTGGATAACCTTGCCTTTTGTTCTGGATTGGGCCTGGACAGCCCAGGTTTTTCTCTTGCTGCAGACAATGGTGTTCCTCATGAAGATGCATTCCTATGCTTTTTATAACGGACATCTTTTTGAAAATCAATGCAGACTGCGCGCCCTCGACCACCCATCCACAGCGTCAAAGGCGCCCGCCTACATCTACCCGACGCCTGAGAATCCGGACGGCGTAGTGGCCTCCCACACCTCTGCCAAAAGCAGTTCTGGCGCCGGTAACGACGCCAACGGGGCCGATGATGGCGGCAGCATTGACGACGGTCGTGATAGCGACGAGTTACGCCGGTTGCGTGAGGACCTCGCCCGCGAGTTGATCAGCCCTATTGGCAACGTCACCTACCCAAGCAACCTTACCTGGGCCAACTATATTGACTACGTGCTCTGTCCCACTCTGTGCTATGAGTTGGAATACCCACGTACCGAAAAGATAAACTGGCCTGCTCTTTTGTCCAAAATAACAGCCGTCTTTGGCTGTATCTTCCTCCTGACCGTCACCTCCGAGGAGTTTATTCTGCCTGTGCTTGTTGACGCATCACGCCGTCTTGAGGCTGGGCCCTCCTCGCTCCTGGAGACTTTTCTTATATTGGCAGAGACAATCTCCTGGCTTCTCTTCCCCTTCATGCTGACATTTTTACTTGTCTTCCTCGTCATCTTCGAGTATGTTCTCGGCGCCCTCGCGGAGCTCACCTGCTTTGCCGACCGCCACTTCTACAGCGACTGGTGGAATAGCACCGATTGGATGGAGTTCAGCCGCGAGTGGAACATCCCTGTCTACAGCTTCCTGCGCCGCCATGTGTACAGTGCCACGCGTCCCTACATTGGCCGCTCCTCTGCTACCGTGATCACTTTCCTCGTCAGCGCTCTTGGTCATGAGATTGTTATGGGGTGCATCACGAAAAAATTACGTGGCTATGGCTTCATCTGCCAGATGCTGCAGTTGCCTATTGTCGCCCTCCAACGCACTCCTTGGGTTCGCGGTAAAAAGACATTAAATAACGTGTGCTTTTGGTGTTCTATGATTCTGGGGTTGAGCCTGGTCAGTACCCCACGTTTCCCTACCTTTCACCCTAGACAATCATGCCGTTCTAACCCGCTGCAGATATGTTCGCTTTATGTGCTCGTCTAATCGTCGCTCCCCAGCTCCCGATTCGATTTACAGGCTCTGCACCGTTATAGCCAGTCACAGTACAGCTATACTGCTAGCTGGTTTTACACTGTGACATGGTTGCCCGCGGTTTTGCTGTATCGCAAGAATGGGCGTTGTGTAAATAAAGCGTGCGAAGCCCCCATTCGCAGACATCTCATCCGCCTGCACAACGGATAGGCCACATACAGTTATCAGTCGTTAATCCAATACCAAGAAGCACCGGTGCCTTGAGAGGCTCAGTTCTCTGCTGAGAAAATGCCGGCCCACGGGGGCGGGGGACGAGGGGCAAGAAAACGATAATGGTTTCGTTGATAGCTTTGAAATCGTTATCATGAGCATCCAAAAATCATAAACACCTCCCAAACGCCAGAATACTATAAATATAGCTTATCCAGGAGACATAACTCCCGAACCTGCAAACATGTCTGTACCAAAGAGGCTCGGGCCATGAGGCAAAAAAACCAAAACCAGAACAGATATCAAAAAGCGAGGAAGAGAGATGCTGCCGTTATGCGCAGCCCATACTTGCGCCTGACTATGAAATGTCCCTCGCTTAACCAACACAAAGGGCTAGATGGAACCGTACCCTAGCTCCGAACAGGCATATAGGAATGCGAAGGGTATTGGCTGCTTGAGTGTTTCACCGACGAGTACGCGATGTCCTCATCCGAAAACCTCTTCGGCTGGTAGTACACCTTGTCTGGCGAGACTGCCTGCGCAACCTTAATCTTTTCAAAGCCAGTCCTCCGTGGCGTCTCCGTAGATGCTTGGTAGTAACTCTCACCGGAGGAGCGGTAGTGGCCAGAGCTGGCCGTGCGCAGTAGTGGTGGGACATCGTCGTAGACATGTAGGACACGCGGTTGCCCAGGAGACCGGCGAGGGCGGAGATCGTCTTCGTAAACCTCCAATGATCCCTTGCGCCGCCGTTCTGATTTGGAAGAGTGACGGCTTGACTCTACAGGTGGAGGTGCCGGAACCACGGGCGGATACTGCTCGTGATTGTAATCCATCGTGGCAGAGCGGGACAGACCCGGGCGCGGTGCAGATGAGCTGGACATAGGCATTGCACCGGCAGGTGAGGTGCTTGACTTAACCAGCGGCGGTGGTCTGAACTCAGCGGGGCGGTCCATGAACTCCTCCACCTCAGGGTCCAAGACATCGACTCTGGTCCGGTACTTCTTCTCATCCTGCGACGGGCGACGTGACCGCGGCACATCCGCGGGGGCATGCCAGGCTCCCGGATCGGCAAAATTGGCGCTATATGTAACATGATCGGGTAAGTGAGACGGAATGGTACCAGGCTTGGCCCCACGGCGTTTGGTCATGTATTCGGCAGCGATTTTGATGGTATCAGACATTTTGTCAGTTGACGTCTTGTCTGTAACGGGCTGAACGCGAGGCTGTGACTCGTCCCGACGAGACGGTTTGTCGCGTCGAGGGCTGCTCGAATGTTTTTTGCTGGGGGTTTTACCGCTGGCACCAGCGCCACCAGCAGTAGGTTTTTTCTTGCCCCCATGGTGATCATCATCTGAGTCGTAGTATGGCTCAGGGTAGGCAGTTTTTCCGGTGCGGTGCTTTTCAAACTGGTCCTGGCGACGGAGGCGATCACGCTCTTTCTCCCGCTTCTCCATCTCCCGTTTGCTCTTCTCTTTCTTGTCGTCTTTCTCACGGTCTGCGCGACTACGCTTTTCCCTGTCCCGGTCTCGGTCCCGGTCCCTCTCCCGATCCCGGATTCTCTCCCTCTCCCGATCTTTCTCACGCAGCCAGTCGTACTGCTCCTCATCTTTCCGGCGGCGGCGCTCCTCCTTGTGTTCATCTCGAGACTTCTCATGACTAGAGGTCCGCCGAGCACGATGATCCTCTTCATATGCTGCTGTTTTCCCTCGGATGGGAATATCGCGGTCCCAGGAGTGGCTGAAATGAAGGCCTCCTGATCGGTATGGAGAGAAGGGGGAGCTGGGCTGAGAAGCGGGCTTGAAAGATGGTGGAGTTTCGGTGGCTCTGGCGGTGGGTTCGTTGTACGTCTTAGGCGAGTGAGGGGGTGCAGATGTGCGAGCCATGTTTCTCAAAACATCCTCGCGTAATTTCTGCGAGGCTTCGTCTCGCATTTTCTTCAGCTTGACATCCTCGTCGTATTCATCACGCTTGGTCTCATCGCTGAGGATTTCGTATGCCTGCTGCACACGCTGGAATTCGTCCTGCTTCACAGCCTTGAGGGCTGGATCCTGCACTTTGTCAGGGTGGCATCGTAAAACAAGCTTCCGATATGCTGTCTTAATAGTAGCCAGGTCTGCGCTTTTGTCCACACCCAGGATTTTGTAAGGATCACGGGAGGTTGATGCCATTGTGTTATGCAGGCGTAGTTCGCGGTGCCAGCGATGTTGGAAGGGATGCCGAAAAACTTAGTTGCAAGTGATGGGGGGGGAGGGAGTTAAATCGGGACAGCAAAGGAACAGCTGCGACGGTTGTGAAAGAAGAAGAATGAAAAGCACTGCCGGCGTGCTATATACCACATAGACAGGTGGGACAGAAGAGGAGAAAGCAGGTGACCGAAGGTGACGGCATAGGATAAATAAGCGATGACGCGCCCAAAAGCCAGCAGAGGGCGGCGAGAGAAGAAGCAGAGTCGTGGAGCCAAGGCAACAGAGTATAGATGTGAGGGTAAACCAAAGAGGCAGGAGCTTAGATGGTCCGTAAGCAGGCCCAAGCCGAGAAGGGACGCCGGGGGTGGCGGGGGCGACTTTGGTGATCGGGGCGCGGCAACCAGATAATTGATCGGGGCGGCATATATCTGCAGCAGTGCGGAGCGAATCTGCATGCGGCAGCGGAGGAGGAGGCGACAGAAGATTTGAAAACCGAGCCGAGGGCGACGTGGGAGGAGGCAACAGGAGGAGTAAGAGTTGTTGAAGAAAGGAGAAGAAAAGAAGACGAAAGGAAGGATAAAGCACAGGAAAAGAAGGCAGAAACAATAAGGCTGATGGACGATGAACACAAACAGACAAGTAAATGCCTGCTCGATAAAAGTCAACAAAACAAAGGAAGGAGAGGGAGGGGGAGGGAGAGGATCAAAAGGGAAAGGTGAGAGGGAGGTGGGCGGTGGGAGGTTGCAGAATGTAGCCACGACGAATGGGCTGAGTAGCGGTGTAGTGAGTTGGCGTTGGCTTGACAGGTCAGGGCTGTCTAGCCGTTGCGGGGAGGAGAGAAGGAGGGGGAGGGGTTCTCCACCCAAGCCCGGCGCTTCTCTGGGCTTCTTCGTGTCTCTCTGCTGGCGATTTACAGGCCGAGCGTGTGCCGGGCGTGCTGGGGCGGGGCCCGTATTTACAGAGCATCTTACGAGGCCGACGGCCCCGTTGGGCGATCGCTTGCGGAATAGGAGCACGAATAGGTAGCTTCACACGATGTGCTGTCGAGACTAGGCCGTGTCTCCGGTTGTCCTCTCTGAGGACACTCAACACTAGGGCGGCCGTATTTCCAAACGATTCACAGCCCTGGCCGCCCCAGACGGCCTGCCCCGAAGCATCCTCTGGCCAAAGCCACACAGCTTGCCTCCCCTCCCAGCCAATCATACTGACCCGCCACCGGTCATCTGCGATAGCAATATGCCTCATCTGATCCACAGGACCAGGCCGTTCGGGCGACAGGCTCGCCCTGTCCCACGGTCCAGTATCCAGGGCCTTTTCTTTTGGTTGCCTGCCTCAAACCTGCCTCAATACGCAGAAGCGCCTTTTCACCCACGCTCCGGTCTACCCCGTACGAACGTCCTAATGCATCCTTGCGTGCCCTTGCTGCTGCTCCTCGCGCATCTTTCACGTGGCATCAGGCGGTCGGCCATAGCCAGCCGCATGCATCGACCTTGCGATCCGAAGTGGGCTGAAATCGACGTGCGGGCGGGCTAATGCGTTGTTGGCCGTGCTGCATCTACGGAGTATTAATACGGAGTATTGCACCTTTATATTTACTTCTCACCAAGCGCTCACAGTCGCGCAGCGGCTGTGAAACGGTGCTCCGTATTGCCACGCTAGCCATAACGCCGCCTAACAACGCCGTCCTAAACTAACGGGAAGGGACGTCCCTGAGAAGCGATACGCAGTCAGCACGTATTGTTCCGTACCCATTGAGTACTCCGTATTATTACCACCGTGTATATTAAGATACGCAACTCACCACATCCGTATTACTATCCCTCCGTAAGATTATACTACACCCCACTCGCATAGACCACAGTGTACACTGTGCACAGAGGATGCGAACCTGTCAACGCCGCTCGCCTCACACAGTGCGTAGCACTAAATCCACCCAATACTACCGCGTAAGATACATCTTGGTCAGGGGCAAGCCACCCACTCCCCGAGCCACCGACCCCTTCCACTCAATTTAGCTAGTCCATAATGAGAAGTCCCCCCCAAGTGCCTGCTCTTTTCTCGCGTCGTGCCCAGCCCGTCGACCTCTGTCCCGTCCGTCCTCTTCCACTTCCTTGATCGTGATGCAGGCCAATTGACCTTGTTGCTCGCGTGCTGTCAATTTACTGTCGCTCCCTCTGGATTGTTTTCTTTATCTGTGCAGTTCCTCATCATCTCCTTGTCTCATTCTCCTTTATCTTCGACCCCTTCTTTCACTTTGTCACTCTTTGTCCTTTGTTTCAGCTTCCTGTTTGGTGTACACTATTCTTTTTTCTTCATGATATTCACCGGACGACAGCGCTGCTCTTTCTCATCCCAAACCGAAGACACACTACGGGCCGCTCTCTGGATGTAAACGACTCCCTACATGACGCCGCGTCCGCCGTCCAGCCACGCCGCAGCGCTCAAGCTCTTGTTCTTGTCTTTGTTCTCCCCAGGTGCAAAGGAGCTTTGACCGCGCAGCTTTCTGAGGAAACTTGATAGCACAGCGCTGCTGTGCCGTCGTACCGATTACTCCGACTTACACCCCGTCTGATCGCTTCGATAAACTCAGTGCCCTCCTTGCCGCCAGGGGTGCTGGGAACTCTGGCTGTTGATGGTTGCTAGTGCTAGGCTTTTTGCCAGTGGTAACGATGACAACTGTGTCGACTGCACCAACGACGACAACAACGACGACGACGGCCAACGCTTCGGCCTTCACTCCGCCTAGCAGCCCCCCGGGCAATGGCTACACTTGGGACTTACCTGCCCAGCAATACGACGTAAGTTGAAAAGCGTAACACAGGAATACACCGATGCGGATGAAATTGTCAAGCTTTGGGTATTGGGCCATTTCTGGTTTTGCTAACGAGCCCCTCTCGCCCCCCCTCTATATAGGACTCTTATAACCAAAAGAGATACTTGAGAACGCAAGCTTCGAAGAATGGTGTTGCCCTGACACAAGGCTCGACCAATGTGGCTTTGGAACACGTTCCGTATAATCAGGCGGTTCATCTGGAGAAGCTCCCCGATCTGACCGGGAAAGAAGCAAGTGGTTTTGCGCCGTCCTACCACGGCCAGGAAAACACACAGCCCGGATACTTTGGTGGGACTACATCTGGACTTGCCGAAAGTCCCATGGACCTGGCCTCTGCTGGCCGAAGCGAAACTGCAGTCGGCTTGAACAAAAGAGCTGCTGGCGCTGAGGCTCATGGAAATGTCGTTGAAGATGTCAGCTCCAAATGGATCCATCGTGACAAGCTCGCTCGGATAGAAAGTGAGGAACTCCAGGCAGCCGGTATCATTCTGCCAAAGTCCCGTGCACGCAGCAGGCCTCGCCGAGATGTGAGTGTCGACAGAGCGCCAACTAGCACCCGCAAAAGCAGCCTAGGAGTTCCGGACGGGGATGGCACCGAATCGAGGCAACGAAAGAGCTCCCCCGGTTACTCGGACCGCAAATTGCAGGATACCTCCACCTCTTCGTGGGATCTACGGCTTCCAGAGGAGATCGAGGCGGAGACATATTTTGCCCCCCCTGCTGGCAGTCGGGGTACGTCGCGAATACCAGTGGCGAAGGCCAGCCCAGCTCCTCTCCCCTACGGACATATAGAGCGAGACACACCAATGTCACGAAAGCGAGACGATAGCCCCGGTGCGGGGGAAAGCATTGCCTACCCAAAGCCACGATCACGCAGCCTTGGCATGCGAGATACTGATGGCAGCTTGGAGCCAATGGCAGCTTCGCCGCAACGAAATCTTACTCGTTCTACATCCGACTTGTCGCCCAAGAAACCAGCTGGCTCTAGCGTCACCTCTTTATCTAGCTCGCGGAAAGGGTCGACCTCAACCAAGACGAATGCTACTGGGGCCGGGCGTCCGAGGACGCGAAACGGAATCAACAAAGATTCGGCCAGCAGCGGTACCAGACCATCTACACGGTCGGGCGAGCGAGATCTTTCGCGGGAATTATCATCTGGAGCAGCAAGCAAGCAGCCCGAAGGCGAACCCCCTTGGATGATTTCTGCCTACCGCCCTGATCCGCGGCTGCCGCCCGACCAACAGCTACTCCCAACGGTGGCCAAGAGGTTACAGCAAGAGAAGTGGGAGCGCGAAGGCAAATTTGGCAACATCTATGACAAGGAGTTCCGCCCGTTGACCGACGAAGGTTTTCCGTGCCCTCCTGGGCCATCTGAAAACCCACCTGCCACAGCAACATCTGCAGCTGCGGATGGGCGTGAGGCGCAGAGCGAGTGGCCACTGAAACCCGAAGTTCGGACGCCTACGTCACACCAGGGACGGTCTGGGTCGTACTCAACCATCCCTAAGATTCAGGACAAACCGGTTATGGTGTCTCCTTTGCCAAGCCCTTTGGGTACTGCTGCAGCTGCACAAGTGAAAAAACCGAGTGCAGCAGCTCCTCCGGAACCTGAAAGCGGCGGCAAAAGCAAAGATGGCTGCGGCTGTTGCATTATCATGTGATATGCTCACAGACCTTCTGCGGCAGGTGAAGAACAGTCGTGGGAGGCTCTGCTGGCAACAATGAGCTTTAAACTCAGTCATATTGGCATCGATTTGCAGCCGCGGACAGCTCCACTACTCCATGCACTCGCCGGTCTTGTAACGACGTTATGAATTCCTCTTTTGGGTCTTGTTTTATTCGGCCCTTTCTACTCGAGAATTCTCCGGGGTCGGCTGGCGTTCAGTCCCGGCCATGCTGGCTACCCCTTTGACATTCCTTTGGCGGCACTGACCTCGGCAACAACTATCTGACTCGCCCTGTTTATTTGCAAAAAAGGGCGGACCACGACGCTTTCATGGATGGCCCCAACCACTTCTCGTGACGGTCTCTATACTTGGAGCCGTTGCTCACGGTGCACCAATTTTCTCCTATGTCTCTTACCCCTTCATTCCTTCCCCCCCAATCTACCTCCGCGCCCTCACTGTCTTCGGTTTCTTTCGTGAATTCGCGCACTGGCCCGTGAATTGATTTTGTACATACACCCGGTGTTTTCGCCTTGTTGTCTTTCCTTTCTGATTTAATTTTCTTCATTTTCTATGCGATTGCCCGTTTCTGCGGTGTTGCTCACTGTTTGTTGTACCGTTCACAGAGCTGGCAAGTTTGTCGGGGCATGATGTTTTTTTCTATTTTTTCTTTCGTTCGTTTGGCGAGGTAGAGTATTTGAATACCCAGCAATAAGAGCAGTTTCCACCTTCGAGAACTATGATGCACCGACAGAGCAGAGGAGTATTGTCTGAAGCCTTGGCCATCCGTGACTGGGGCTATTTGGCATCTCCTAAGGATGCCTAAACAGACAGCAGATACGGGCATCTCTAAGTTCTTGCAGATAATGGCGAGCGGAGACACCGTTCCTACTAATTTCGGACGTGAAACAGCACTGGCATTTTCTCCTTGGAGACTAGGGATATCGAGCATTCTACGCCTTCCATTTTCGGAGCTAATACACCTATGAAGGCAAGATACGAAGTGATTGCGGCGTAAGCCCTTCCTTAGCACCTTACGTCTTCACCTGAAAACCCCTTTTTTCGCGGCCTTTCTTACGCGTTCGTTACCGTGGCCCAGTTTGGCTAACGGTCCTAGCGTCTCCAGAGTTGCACATCTCCCGCGCCATCGGAAAGCAAGTCAGGTCTGGCCCAGCTGGTCCAGCTTAGCCTCTGCAGCTGCCACGCGATGGTGGCCTGAAACGAGATCTCCACTGGGGTAATACAAACCCAAACGCCGACCTATAAGTTGTAAGACACGCCGGCCCCTTCACAATAACGTCCTTCTACGCCAAGAAGATCCTCGCCAAGAAGATCCTCGCCTGCGTGTTGGCCATTGTGCATATAATGTCCCCAACTCGCCGCCAGCAAACCGATCATTAAGAGGCACTACTGCAACCATCCTCCAGACATGCCATCTTTACTCAACCACCAACTGACTGCTCGACACGCCACTCTTTTGTTGGATGTTCCTGCGTCACCAATCAGTAGCCATTACTGCAGCAACTCTCATCCGCACGACATGGACTCTTCACCTACATCCTCAGCTCCTGGCCCATTCGCCGAGGTTCTGCGTTGCATGCGATGCGCACGCACTGTTGAAGCTGCCTCCACAGACAACACAACCTCGAGCGACATGATTCGCATAGGCCACAACATCTACTATTGCCGTCTGTGCGCAAAAATGGTTGGCTACAAGTGAACGTGACGCAGCACAAACGCCATCTCTCCAACATACCACCCACCACCACGTCTCTCTCCGACCAGGTCTAGCGCTGCATTCGGTTTTGTTCCTTGCCCCTGAGGCTTCTCTCTTCCAAGGCAGGCATGCCCGCACCGTCGTGACTTATACGGCCCTGCGCCACAGGCATGCAATATAGGATGCACGCTGTGACATCGCATACCTAGAGCACCATCACGGCCATTCCTCGGCGTCCTGTTGTCGGCCTGAAACTCGGCAGCGTCGCTGACCGCGCTCAATCCGGGCCGCAGGCGAAAACCAAAGCAACCGGGCCGCATACGATCGGCCGCCTGATGGCGAATGCCTGGGCACTCTAGAAGGAGCGGTTTCCAGTTTTTTGGCAGAAGAAAAGCGCGCACATAGTAGCTAGCTTCCTGCACGGCTCAGCAGTCGCTTCTCTTCTACATCGACGTTGGATATAAAGGATATCAGTATTAATAAAAACGCCATGAAGCAAAAACCGAGCTGAATGACACCGTATATACTACACTCGCATGGCCCAGGGCTAAAAGCCCGTCTTCCTAGGCATCAGGCGTCCGTCTTGCCCAGGTTTTTCAGTACATAGCTCCTCTTGAAGTACTCGTTCGGGTGGACAATAGTTTCAAGTTGCGCAGCCGTCATAGCACCTTCTTCCTTGGCCCGCCGAATTTCATTCTTGTGCACGTATTCGAAAACACTAGAGAGTTAGCGATCGTTGGAAACCGCATTGAAAAAGTGGAAGCGAGTATGACCTGAAAGGCACACGCACGCACACACAACACACACAAAACGTACCGATTGCAGGCCATGTGAAACTTTTGTTTCTCCTTGTCCTCCTTCACGCCCTGAAGCACTGCTCTATCCGACACCCCGACTGCCTGGAGCAGCGCAGTCAAGTTTTCCACATTGAAGTGTCGGTACGGACAGCCGTGCGAATCGCCCGGGCCCGGAGGGTGCTCGGTTAGAATTTTTTGACAGCTATAAGGACTGTACCCGCCACTTCGTCGGTTCGCATCGCCTCCAACATCGCCGTACGTGTGCCGCACGTTGTAGCGGTATTCCTTGTTGAAGGTGTCGTCTGTTATTTTGCTGAAGCTCTGTCGCCAGAACACCAGACACTCCTCCAGGCTGAGCCCAATGCCCTTCAGGAAGAGCGTGTACTGCAACCGGCCAAAATGCTTGAGATGCGCATCGCGCCGCAATGAGCGGTGTAGGTTCTGCATGCAGAGGGGAAAATGGGCAGCTTGCAGGCCATCGATACTCTGCGCATTGATTGCAGCCCCGGTGAGAGCACTGTCTGTATTCGCATACGTTGCATCTGGCGTCGCGAAGTTTTTCGAGAGATGGTTGAGGATCGGGGTTAACCGGTCGTCTTCGTCAAGACGCGGCAGGGCGCGGGCCGTGAGCTGTCACGATAAACTTAGCCAGCGCTCCTCTTTTGTCATATTGGGGATCCTGCGCCGCAAAACATACCTCCAAAGCTTTTTCGAGACGCTGTGAGTACTCGGCAGTCACCATACTCGCTTGCTCCTTGGGCGGCACATAGGCTTTGCCGGCCTTGACGAACACTTTCCGCCCCTCCACAAGGTCCGGCACACGGTCCCAATCCACCTTGCACCAGTTTTCTTCGTCAAAAACCTGCTGCTGCTTTCGACCACTGGCATAGCTCGGACCGCCAGCTGCCATCAACTCGGCCGCTAGCTCTGTTTTCTCGTCATCCGACACCATGTCCCAATCAAGGCCGAGTCCCTGAATGAAGGCCGCACGCTCGCGTGTGTCGTCGTTGTTGAACCGCAGGCGAAAAAGCATCGTCTCCAAGCGTGTAAAGCGCTTACGCAAGTCTTCTGTAGACGCAAAAGCCAGGCGCAGAATAAAGTGACTATAGTGGTCTTTTTTGCGCTGGGCGGCCAGCTGCGTCGATGAGCTGCTGTTGGCTTCCAGTGGCATGTACTTCTCCAGGATAGGTTTCATGTGCGCGGCCGTCTCAGCTGGTGTTCGGTTCCGTAACGAACACGCTTCCAACTCAGCAAGAACTAAGCAGCCGCAACAGGTGGGAACGTCAGAGCAAATACAAAGTGAAAGAAAGGACAGCTGAGAGATCCCCTTGATCCCCATCCGCCTCGTAGATTAGAACAAAAAGGCATACCATGCAACCGGTCAATAGCCCACTGCTCAAATTGCTCCAACGTGATATCCGCTGTTGGTGGTGCGGTGTACAAATTGAGGCGCGTTGGATACTGGACCTCTTTATACGCCGGGTCGGCAAACTGCTTTTTGCGGTGGTCGAGGACATTGCGCCGCTTGGGCTCAATACGGCTGGCGTCGTGCCGAAGCATTTTCTAGAAGTGCGGGCACAAAGGACGTAGGAAGAGTGTCGGCGCAGTGATGCAGTTGGTGAGTAGGTCGGGTGGTGGTGATACGTGTGTAGAGTAGCGCGTCGCGAGACGCGACGCGTCAGTCATTAAGAAGCGGGTAATCATGATTAGTCATCGCCATTTCCGTGTTGGGGCGATTCTTTTATCGACGCTTTGCTATTATTACAACGCAAAATTTTACAACTACGGAGTAGTAACATTGCACATGCTTGCCGCCACGAGGGGAAGACGAAATGGGACCACGGCCTGCTTAAAATAGGCATACGGCACTGCCGCCGTTTGCGACTGAAAATGACGAGTAGCGTGGCTGGGGGAAATCAGGTGGCTGGGTGACGCGCGTTTAGTCAGCGCGTAGCGTCCCAGGACGGAAACGGTATGGAGCACCGACCACGCATTATTACCGCCGTTACGTACGTTGCGATCCAAGCTTATATCGTATGTCCACGCACTCGAGGCCCCCAGTCGGCAACGCAACGCTTTCCTGCACGCCGCGTCTCCTAGCCAACTCCTCAGTGTCGGCCGGGCCTCTGTTTTTTTATGCACTTCACTGCGATCCCAACCGAAGTCTTTTCGCGACCTCACCGTCTTGTGATCTTGCGATCTCGCGATATCTCTTTTGTCACTTCAAAGCACAGCTAGTCATTTGCTCGATCCTGGGCCAGCCGCATCCCCTTTGCTAACGGCGGCTCTCCTCCGCTTCTGAGAGTTGCCCACCCCTCCAATCTCCGCCTTAGCAGCCATGCCAGAGCCGCCGTGCGCCTCGACGCCTACAGCCTCCGCCGCCTCCGCCGCCTCCTCTCACTCTCGCCATGGCTTGACCGGGACGCCACACCCATACGACTCGCCAAGCGCAGTTACTTCCTCCGCGCCACACAACGACCCCGTTTCTTTGAACACGGATCTCAGTGCCTCGCATCCGCAAGGCCGGCCTTCACAACCTCCGCCTGCCGCCGACTCTTCCACGGACCACCTCACGGCCAACCCGCCCGCGGCCGATTCTGTCGTCGGTTCTTCCACCAATTTCCCTCTTCTTTCCGCATCCCCGCCGCAAGACTCCTTAGCCGCTACCTCACAGCCTTGCCTTTTGCCTATCGAGGCCCGCTCAAACACCTCCGCTCTCCCCCCACAGTCGCCACAGCCTCTCCCACCTCTCCTCTGCACGCCGCCTGCCCCTTCTCGTGCGAGTGCCTCCTTCACCACCCGCTCATCGCTGCTCCAATTGTCACCGTCCTCTTCTGCTTCTGAAGGTGCTCTTTCACTACCCACTGGTGGCGCCGGTGGACGTACCAGCTCTGCTCGAGCCTGCGCTCCCTCTGCCCTGCGATTGCAGACGG
Source organism: Ceratocystiopsis sp. VPRI43766 (assembly GCA_019925685.1). NCBI lineage: Eukaryota > Fungi > Ascomycota > Sordariomycetes > Ophiostomatales > Ophiostomataceae > Ceratocystiopsis > Ceratocystiopsis sp. VPRI43766. The sequence goes on along the minus strand of JADHKF010000040.1, from coordinate 41,942 downwards.
ACACCATACATGCCTCTGCGCTCTCCGATGCCCTTGCTGCATCTCATCGTCGGGTCCCTGACGCTCTCGCGTTTGGTTCCAATTCGCGTTCTGCTCTAGCACTTCAGCACAAGGACTCCAGCTCTTCTCTGAGGCCTGTGTCGCGCACCCCGAGCCTGAAGCAGCACACCTTTGGCCCTGCGTCCGCCGCTAGTTCAACTGTTGCCAGCCCTATCATTTCTGCCATGGGTGATGTTACACCACTACCATCACCGCTTTTGTCGGGTGATTCCCCAGGGCCTTGGAAAAAGCTTGGGCGCTCGCCTCCGAGTGAAGCTTCTTTTGTCCCAGCGCCCGCATCTGAGTCCGCTCTCGTCACAACAACCGGCGAGTCTGTCACGTCCGCTTTGACTCACCAGGCAAAACGGAAGGCATATACAGCGTTACAGACCGGACAGCCACCATCCCAGGATGGCGAGGGGAGCGGTGGTGCCTCCCAGTCGGGCCGACGCCTACCGCACACCCGGGAAAGGAGTCTGAGCGAGTATGTTCCCGATCCCATGCAGCTGCCACGACGTATGGTTACTGTGTCTGCTTCGCATAGAAAGCCATTGGCTGCGTCTGATCGGGTTGGGGTGCCATATGAACACCACATGCGCCGCGAACCGGACCTCTCTGAAGCACGGGGGTTAACATCTGTCGCGGAGCCGCCTACGCCGCCTCCAAGTGAATCGTCGCTGCTTTGTAGCGATGGTGCGGTGCCTCCTGACCAGGCGCCATGGCTGCAGTCCAATGGGGAACGATATGAGTATTTCGAGGCGTGCGACCGGGATCGCAACAAACGTCGGCGCTGGCGTGCTATCCGACAGCTTGGCCAGGGTACCTTCAGTCGTGTCATGCTTGCTACTAGCCAACTCCAGCCTCCGGCTGACGTGAACAAAAACGCCGACACGGCCTCTTTGCCAGCACCGGCGGAGGATGAGCACAACGACCGCCGTGCCCTGGTGGCGGTCAAAATCTGTGAACATGGTCCTAAAGGTGGCGCATCCGAAGACCGTGTTGAGATGAGCTTGAAGCGCGAGCTAGAAATCATGCAGTGCATCCGCCACCCTTCTCTGGTTCACCTCAAGGCGTGGAGTATCGAACCAACCAGGGCTATTTTGGTCTTAAGTTACTGTCCCGGGGGTGATCTATTTGACGTCGCTAGTTCCCACCGCGATCTTCTCACGACACCACTTGTCGCCCGCATCTTCGCAGAGCTTGTCGGTGCTGTTCAGTATCTGCATCAGATGCACATTGTTCACAGGGACATTAAACTAGAGAGTGAGTTGACTTTTTGAGTGTCTCAGAAAAGCCCCAGCAATTGACCCGAATAGATGTCCTCGTGAACTTGTCTCCTGATGAGCTCGCCAATGCGTCGGTTGATTGGACTACATATCCATATAGTGTGGCGACACTGACGGACCTCGGCCTTTCGAGACGCGTCGCTGACGACGAGAAACTCGAGACTCGCTGCGGTTCTGACGATTATGCTGCACCTGAGGTCATCATGGGCCAGCCTTATGATGGCCGCGCTACTGATGCGTGGTCGCTCGGTGTTCTGCTGTACGCCCTGCTCGAGAGCCGACTTCCTTTTGACCCAAGTCCCGGCACAAGTGACGCCCGTCGCATGCGTTCCCGCACCAGCCACCGCATCGCCCGTGTCGAATGGCGCTGGTTCGAGTTTGCTGGCGACGACGGCGATCATGAGGGCGACATTTCCAAGTTCAAGGCCAAGGGTTTGTTGGGTGCTATGGATATTACCGAGGGGTTGTTGAAGCGTGCACGTAGTCGGTGGTCCATTCCCAGAGTTGCAGAGACCCCATGGGTTCGCAACGCAATGGCCATCCCGGGCGGCTTGCGCTTCCGGGAAGAAGAGGAAGGGTCAGAGGTCTAAATAATAGCAAATCGGGGCCCATGCAGCTCGCCTGCTAGACAGTAATGCTCGGGCTACTGTTCTTTTGAATTGGTGAAAGGACGGCGAACCGAGACAGTATCCCAACGGCTGCTGGCCTGCCGTGAGGAGAATACCGAATTAACATAATCAGAAGGGGCATCGGATGCCCAGTATAATCAAAAAGATCAGTCTTTGGCTACCTTCCTAGGCCTGCTTGGTGATTTTCGCTTGTGCTATCGGTGCGCCCAACAAGTAGTCACCACCAACGACTGCCACGAGCACGCCGTAGAGACCGCGCAGTGGCCAAATGGACCAGACGAGGGACATCAGCCATGGGATCCAAGCATGGGTCGACGTATCGGTCTGTGCGTCTACCTTGACCTTTTCGTACACTGTCGGCAGCCACTCCGCACCGTACTTTGCGCGGACATGGTCGTAAGATTCGCGGTCGTAGTGTGCCCAGAACTCGTCTTCCGTGTAATATGCATGCGCATAGAGCCACTTCTTACCGCCGAGCGCCTGCACCTTCTGCTCGAGCTGGCGATTTTTGCGCACAAAGCTGCTGTGGTCAGATCCAGATGGCAGGGGTCCCCAGATGCCAAAGTTCATCAATGTGCTCTCCGGCGCGCCCTTTTTCAACAGTGCAAAGTCGGAATGGAGGCCGTGTTGTGCGTCCGGCGAGTTGCGCGCCAGCTGCAACGGACAAAGCCAAAGGGGATATATATTGAACGTCTCTTGAAGCCAGTCCACAAACTCGCCAACCTTGTCGTACGGCACGCCTACATCTTGCACCATGTAAAAGTCGGCCAGTCCACTCTTGTGCAGTGCACGGTACATGGTTCGGGTGTGCAGCAAAGGATCGAGCACGAAGCGGGTAATGCGATTGAAAGGGACCAGGAAGTAGTCGAAGGAGTACTTTCCCACCCAGAACGCACCGCGGTCGTAGCGAAAGAGGTAATCGACCAAAGGCACGTATTCGGTGGCCGTGGACTCTGGGACTGCAGCCAGCCTCTTCAGCATGCGATGAACGTGGATGTAAAACCAGGGATCCCGACTGCGCATAAAGCGGGTAGGCGCAGCATCTGCAGGCAGCTCATCGGTAAGACGACCGACACAAATAACTGTGCTCTTCTTAGAAAACACTATGGCATCGACGAAGTCGACTGTGTCTTTAGCTGTCGGTGGCAAGCCGCCTTGTTAGCACACAAGACTGCAGTGAATCGGGCTGTGCTGCCTACCTGTTTCTTTCCCAATGCAGCGTATAGACTTGGCAATGGTGTTTTCAAGCGTATATGATAGTTGAACATAAGGTTTGGCATCTTGGAGTTGAACCTCGAGCAAGGTGACGACACCAAGGGTTCCAAAGGCCGAGGCAGCACCCCAGAAGAGATCCGTCTTCTCTCCTGTGACACGTGATGCCCGCGTCACCTCGCCGCTGGGAAGCACAATTTCAATCCAATTGATCGTAGCATCAAAGGGTCCGTAACGGAAAGATGAGCTCTCGCCAGACGTGCCAGAGAAGCCACCGCCTACAGTGATGCCAGGAAATTCCATGACGACTAGAGGAACCAGGCCGTGGGCGAAGGCGGCGGCAACAAGCTTGTCCATGGAAACATTTGGCTCGACGAGTGCTGTCTTCTTTGTTGTGTCGATGCCCAGCACGCGATTCAAAGCGCTCGTATCCACGGTGTTGTCTGGTCGCCGCGTCGAGCCGCGCGTGCTGTTCGTGGAGCCATGGTATATGCGGAACGGTAGACGAGCGTCAGCAAAGTGCTTAACTCGTGAGGAGACAACTTTGACAGTGTCTGCGTGAGCGTCCATCATTCGGCAGTGAGGGTTGAGGGATAAGTATTACTGTCCTTGGTGGTAGTGGGTGTTTCCTGGGTAGCTGACTGCAACAGTCGCTCCTACCGCCTAGGCAAACAATCGGTCGCACACCTAAGTTACTGTTTTTTCTGCCTGCATGGCAAGAGCCAGAGGTGTTATACGAGGGAAGGAAGGAGGTCACAGCTCGCCTGCATGGTCATATGCGGCCATGCTATTTCTGCTTCCCCCAGCAGATCACGGCTGACACCGTTCAAAACACCAGCGCCTTCGGGTCTTAAGGCTCTTGACAGCATTGGCCGCCAACGCATTTACACGCGATAGCGCATGGACAGACTACAGGCGTCCTTGTCGTTTTATGCATGGCTTCTGTGTGTAACATAGGGCACCACGTCTCTCCGACTTGGCTGTCTCAAAGATCAAGAGGCCTACAGCCGCACAGGCTTTGGATGTGGTAGAGATTGATGGAAAACCCGGCTTGTTTTTTCCCCTTGCCGATGAAAGCGACCTCCCACTCGGCAAATTTTGTACCTTTTTCCTTGGCCGTGTGTCCTTCGTATTTATTACAGCACGTTGTACGCTGGAGCTAGCGAGATTACGCTAAAGCGAGCTTCGTTTCGGGCCTGACTTCGGTGCCCATTCTTCCTTTACATCCACCAAAACAAGATCGACTTTCCCACGGCCACGCAACGATCGCCACACAGATTGGCTGGTATCCTTTCCTACTGGCCGGCTATCCAAATCTGTCGAGAATGCAGCAGTTTTACTACCGGCGTCGGAGCTGATTATAGCGCGGCTCCCTGACAACGCACAATCCTATCCACCGACCACTTGTCTTCCTCCCGATGCTCCTCCGCCCACGACTAACCCGTCGTGATCGGGGGCGTGCAGCACACCGTCGATGGCGGCGACGGGTGCTGTACACGCTGCTTTTTCTTTTCCTGCTGGATTCCTGGAGCATCGTGCACAGCCGGGCCCCTACGGTTCGGCTGGAGGTGCCAGAGGAGACGGCTGGAGCGGTCTCACAGCTGTCGATAACCCGGCCGCCGTCGGTCTTTATTGTGTCTGTACACCGCAACACAGAGCCAATCTTGCGGGCGGCGTGGACTGCGAGCGTGTTGCGGCTGGTCGATGTGCTGCGCGGTGCTGGCGTCGATGTGTTTGTGTCGGCAGTCGAGTCCGGGTCGCAAGATCACACCAAGGAGGCGCTGTTGGTGCTAAAGAAGGCGCTACGCAAGCGTGACGTCGACCACGCCATTGAGCTGGGAAGTACGGTGTGGCAGCAGCTAGATGAGCTGAACGCGTGGCCGGCGGCTGACTCAACGCCCGACACGCGGCCACCGGGCTGGATCTGGGACCCGGTTGAGAACCACTATGCGCTGCGACGGATCCCGTACCTGTCGCGCGTGCGTAACCAGGCCATGGCGCCGCTGTGGCATCTTGCGCGCCAGCAGCGCCGCTTTGACCGCGTGCTCTGGGTCAACGACGTTGCCTTTGACGTGGCCGATGCGCTGACGCTGCTGGACACGCGCGGCGGCGACTACGCAGCCGCCTGTGCCGTCGACTTCTTCACGTACCCGCTCTACTACGACACGTTTGCACTGCGTGACGCAAACGGGGACAAGGCCGTGTCACCGCACTGGCCCTGGTTCCGGTCGGCCAACTCCCGGGCGGCGGTGCGCGCAGCCCATCCCGTACGCGTGCAGTCGTGCTGGAACGGGCTGGTTGCGTTCGACGCTGCTCCGTTTTACGGAAGAAGCAGCAGCAGCAGCGCCGGGGATGAAAACGACGGCGCCCTTCTCTTCCGTGGCATCGACGACAGCCTCGCCGAGTACCACCTCGAGGCCAGCGAATGCTGCCTCGTGCACGCCGACAATCCTCTGTCAGCCACCAAGGGCGTCTGGCTCAACCCGAATGTGCGCGTCGCGTACAGCGTGTCCGTGTATGAGCAGGTGCGGCGACCCGCCGGCGGGCTCTTTCCAGGCGCCTGGGCGGCGGTGCATGGCGAGTGGGTAAACCGCTGGGAGCGCGCAAAGAGCCATGTGCAGTTTGCGCTTGAGGAACGCGCTGTGGCCGCGCGTTTGCGCAAGTGGCGGCGGGCCATGGAGGCGGAGGCTGAGCGGCAGGATGAGGCCGCGGCGCAAAACGACAGCTTCTCGCAGCGGACACAGCCGCGGGAGGAGCCCGGGGCTGTTTGTCTCATAAACGAGATGCAGATCATGTGGCAGAACGGGTGGAAGCACCTGTGACAAGGATATCTTCACATTGGAGAGGGGGTCCCTTTTTTGTATATATTCTTCTCTTCCCCGGCAAAAATGGAGTTTGGAAAAGGTGGTGAAGCATTTAAATATAATTCTATAGCGAAATAGCGAACTGAAGAATATAACATGGAATACACTGGACAACCAACGGATAATATACAATACCGAATCTATATACAAAAACAAACACCGTAGACATGCACTTACAAGAAGAACAAAAGAGAGGACGGCATTACAACGGGCCGTCGCGGCGAACAGGAGCGCCTGCCTTCACTTGTTGTGCCACAGAAGTGTCCGTAAACTGTCCCAGTGGTTGCTCTGGATGTAGATGTAGTTCATGCTGTTGCGCAGGCTCGACTGGATTTCGGCGTCGTGGTACCGGAACAGGTGCATGACCATGGCCCAGCTCCCAGCAGCAAAGGCCGGCCACGCGTAGTGGCTGATGCTGTCAGACAGCGGCGGCCGCGACACGATCGGCAGGCCGACTCCAGGCTTGACGGCCAGCTTGGCCAGAGCGAGCACGACGCGTGCAAAGACGTAGATGCAGATCTGGAAATTGACAGAGCTGATCTTGCCGGTGCGGCGCGAGCGGGCGCCGAAAACGAGGTAGCCACCCAGCAAGCCGGCGAGAAAACAGTCGTATGGGCCTGGGGTCGTTAGCAACTCCAAGCAGCAGAGAGAAGAAGACTGAATGGCATACCCTCTTTTCCATCGGCCAGGTACTTTAATGCTGCGCAGGTGGTCTTGTACACTACAGCAAAGCGGGCCAGGTTGCTGGCATGCGTGCGTGTTGCACGCAGGACGAGGCCAACCTTCTCTCGGAAGCTGGACACAAGGAGTCAATACACGGGGCATGAACGGAACGGCAGGGCGGAGAGGGAGCACACGTACGTTCCGGATCGGAAAAGGAAGACCATTCTGGGCGAAGAGAACAGTTAGCAGGCGCACCAGAAGTGTCTGGGGCGAGTGAACCTACACAAGCGCGTGTGGAAACCGCACTTTGGAGCCGTAGACGGCGCCATTGCGCGCGCCCTTGACAATGGCAAAAAGGTCGTGGTAGCGTGGGTCGGTGACAATCCTATCGGCAACGGCCTGAGAACATGCGACAAAGGAGTCAGCCACGCACCAACCCATGGTTGTTGTGCGATGCACAATGCGCTCGCGTGTATGTTTATCTTACCCTGAGCACCTGAAGGGTGTCTGCCGCCTGCGAGGAGATGGACATTGTGACGGGGGTAGACTAGGTATCGGCGGACAATGAATAAATAATAGAAAGAAAAGACGGTGAGAACCGAAAAGCGGCCGTAATGGGAATGAGGTGTGGTCGGAGCGCGGATGACGGTCGAGAGAAACAAGGAGACTGAGAGAAGAACCGTCGACGTCGCAAGGGAAATAGGGGGGTGCAGCAAAGCGCAAAACCTTCCAGACAGGAGACACAAAAAACAAGGTTCACTGAGAGCCAACGACGCAACAATGGATGTCGTGCTGTCCTGTCGTGGAGGCGTAGGGAAGCCGTGTTGTTGATTTGCCTTTTTTTATGTCTACGGCTAAGAGTCGGCTGCAGCGCGCCGAGGCTTGTGATTGTCGAAAGCTGGGGCTAACCGACGGGTGGAGAACTCTAGGTCACTTTTTCCCCGCGGCTAGAGGACGACGCGCTGCGATAAGATACAGAGAGACACTCCACTGCAATACACAGCCAGGAAATCAAGAATTATGAATAAGTCGGACCATTACCAGTATTACATTAGATGTTTGATAGAGTAGGCATCCCACATTATCTTTCCCTCCTTTGCCCGCTCCCAAACGCCAAAGATCTATAAAAAAACAGAACAAACGAGGGAAATAGGAAAAGAGTCTTTAAAAACAGGGAAAAAAAGAAACAGAACTCAATGGTCGGAAACAAAACACTACTTCGTCTTCACCACCGAGCCCATCTTCAGCTCAGTCCCGAAGATTCTGTCCCAGAAGCGGCTCGTCACACCAAAGCCCAGCTCGTAATCGAGGAAGTGGTGCGCCAGGTGGTACTTCTTCAGGTCCTTGTACCACAGCGGCAGGTTCTGGTGATGAAGGAAGTAGTGCGTGAGATCGTAGCAGATGTAGCCGAAAATGCCGCCGCAGAAGACTGAAGTAGCCACGTTCCAGTCATAGGCAAATATGGTGTGAGCCAGCTTCCAAAATGGGGAAGCCAGCACCACGAACAGCGTAGGCGGCATCACCAGCCGATACCGGTCCATGGGCAGGTAGTGGTGCACGCCGTGAAGAAGAAAGTGCAGCGTGATGCCGACGCGGTTGTCGGGGAGGTAGTAGTCCAAATGGAACAGGAACCGGTGCAGGATATACTCGATGAGCGTCCAGATCAACAAGCCCAGCACAAAGAACGCCGCCTGGTACACGGGCGACGAGAACCCACTGCTCGCCAGGTACATGCCATAGGACACGCACGGCACCCAAACGGTCGGCACCACCCACCACGGCGTGAGGCTGACGGGTTCGAGGAAGTTGCCAAACAGCGGCGCCGATGCCCCGCCCTTGTAGTGCCGTGGCCGGTGCACTTGGTCGAGATAGAACTCCTTGGAGAAGCCGCCGTTCCACACCTGCATCAGCAGCGGCCGGTTCAGGTCGAGAAACTTATGTTGTTTGTAGTCCTTTTCGAAATCGGTGTCCTTGCTGAGATCCTCCTCCGACGACATGCCGGTGCGCGGATGAACTTTCGGCTGCTGGTCTTCGCTGTCGACGCCGCTGGAGACTGCGCCACCATTTGCCGCCTGCTTCTTCTCCGCACCACTAAGATACCCAATGGCAGCATCATCAAGAACTTCATACGCGGCATCCGAGTGTGTGTGCGACACCTCATCCTTCAGGATCTCGGTGATATCCTTGCCTGCGTAGTCGAGAATCAATTGGGAGCCGCCCGGGTGGGCATCGAGGAAATCCGTCACATCGTAGACAATCTCGCCGACGAGAACATAGCACGACTTGGTCGAGTTGTGGGCCTCGACCTCGGCCTTGGTGAAGCTGGGAAGAGTGCGTGACGGCATGGCGGAAGGGTCGGAATGATAGATGGAATGGGTGGTGGCGGTGTAGCAGACAAGTCAAGAAGGACACAGATGGGACCAAACCGAAAAGAATCGGTACACACAGAAAGGCCAAGAGTGTTGATGAATCGAAGGACCGAGAATTTAAAGGGGCGAAAGTGTCTGTTGATGAAAGGACACAGAAATCAGAATCCGACGTGAAAAGGGGTCATGAAGAAAAGAAACGAACGATGGGGCAAATTAAAACGGAACAACGGAAAGGAAAGACTCCGCGCAGACGCGGGAGACGCGAAACCAAGAATTTTCTGTGGGGAGGTCTAGTAAAATCAGCGCGTGTTATGTAACCACTATCGAAGACACCACACCATACGATGGGTGTCGGAATCTCGCCACCCGCATGGCAGTCGTTTCTAGCTGCTCTTCCGTCTGGTGAGCCGGAGCACCTGTTGTCCCTCTTTGCTGTGGTTTGTCGTAAGACGTCGTAGATTGCGACGTCTCTCCCCGCTGCACGCCTATGATGTCACCATCGGCTTGGTCGCAGCTGCAGATTGCCAGCTGCAAGGTCGCAGCTGCCAGCTGGCAGTTGGGACCTGGCAGCTGGTTTTTGCCCTGTTGGCTGCCTCAGTCTAGTTAGTAGTACTTGGCGTCGAGGAGCTGCCCCGCGTCAACAGCCCCGACGTTAAATACCGGTGCCTGGTCGGCAAACCTTGTTTAAACCTTGCCGTCTGCTGAACCGCTCGCCTGCTAGCTTGTCCGCCTCACGGTACAGTTCCGCGTGCCTGTTTGTCCTGCTGTCACTGTGTCTGTGGGCTAGTCTGCTCCGCGTCGATCTCGTCAGATCTCATCGATCGCAACGACCTGCACTGAATATTCTGCCCCTCCTTACTCAAGTACTATGGCCTCTCTGTCAATACGCTGGAGCTCTGTTCTGCTCCTGGCGTTCGTCTTCTTGGCCGTCCTACCCGCCCCGGCTGCTGCTTTTGGTGCTGGCAACATTCCGTCGATTGCTCAGGTCGAGGGTCACAACTGGCGTCATGGAGGTATGTCTTTCTTTTTCTTTTTTTTTTTTTTTTCATGCTCCCCGTTTCCCTTCCTTTGATCCGTCTAACGTCTCAGACATCGAGGACATGCTGAAGACCATCGCCTTTATCCACGGCAAAAAATGGACCACTCTGCTCGTCCAGCGGACCTACTTTGGCAACTGGCTGCGCGACTACTCCCAAGCCGTCGATGTTGGCACCCTCAAGGGCGTAAACGCTGCCACCATTCGCATCCTTATTTGGGTTCTTTCGTTCCTTGCCTTTGGCTATGCCACCGAGGAGTTTGAGGTAACCGATGAGCGTCTTGGTTGCTACCGTCCAGAGGAGCACATCGACAACCCGCTCGGCTACGCCGATGGCCAGGATGCCCGCAAGTACGACAAGCGACTACGGGGACCTGTTGATCCTCGTGAGCTCGAGGTCGACCCGGCCACCGGCATGAAGAACTACATTGCAAACGAGCGCGGGGACTGGGCCACCAGCGCTGGCTATCTGCGCTTCAGTTTCTCTCGTTGCATCCATTTTGGCCGCGTTTACATGCACGGCGGCCAAGGCAAGGCCGGAAAAGAAGCAGACCTGTGTGAGGCTCTCAGGTGTCTTGGCCAGGCACTGCACTGCATGGAGGACTTCAGCGCCCACAGTAACTACGTTGAGCTGGCTCTGCGCGAGCTCGGATTTCACGACGTGTTCGCCCACTGCGGTGTCGCTTCCCAGATCAACTTGAACGGTCGTACAGTGTATCCGCTTGTAACAGGTCTGTTGCCTTAATTATCCATTGGCATATTGCTTTGTTGGATTGAGCTAACATTAATAATGTAGGAACCTTTGGCGCTGTCGATTTTCTGCACTCTGTCCTTGGGTAAGATTACATACATTTTTTTCTTTCGTCTGCAGCCCCCCCAAACGTCTAGCTAACACCAAGCTACAGAGAGGCTACAGACCACTTCACCCAGTCCGAGGTCGACGAAGTCGACATCGCCTTGAAGGACGCCCAGGCCCGCAGTGGCGGCGGCGGCGATGGGAGCCGCGGTTTGTTTGGGACCTCGTCTGGCGGCAGCTCTCGCGACTTTATCTCACTTGTGTCCAACTTGCCCGGCGTGGGTGGTGGCTTTGCCAACGAGGCGCGGCGTCTGCAGTCCATGGCTGCACGCCAGGAGGAGGACAACGCTCGAGCCGGGGCTGTCGACCCCAACACAGGGAAGCCGAGCAGCAACCAAAACCAGGTCCCCGGAATGAGCGTCAATTTCGATCCCGTCGAGACGGCCCGCAAGATCTACCCCATTCTCGAATTCCGCGACAACATTGTTCGCTCCATCAACAACACCATCTCCAAGATTCCCGGTCTCGAGAAGCTCATTGAACACATCAGCGAGACATTAACCGCGTTTGTGCTTGGCTTGCTGGCCCCCTTTGTACGGCCGATTATCAATCAAGTTAGCAAAGTGCTCAAGGATGGCTCGTCGGGCGTCATCAGCGCCAGTGCCAATTCTCAGTTCGAGCCCTGGACCGACCCTCATTGCACGAACCCGACGCATTCCATGCTGTCCAAGGACCATTTCACGAACATCCTCAACTCGTGTGCTGGCCGCGTTGCTGCGACCGTGCTGCAGTATACAGTCCCGTAAGGCTATGTGCATATATCCCCCCTTTTTTTTGTTGCCTAGACTAACAGACAGGCGCATCCTGTATGCATGGGACAACCCAGGCGTTCCCGTTGATGAGGTCGTCAACGATGTGCTCCGCGCCTTCCACCACCCTGCTGCCCGCGACGAGCGGGTGCAGATCCACCGGGAAATGTTCGAGACCGTCCGGCGGTGGTCAAACGAATACCCGCGCCGCCACGAGCTGAACCATCTGCTGTCCTCTGAGTCTGTCAAGAGCGGTAAGAACCAGATTCTGGCCAACGGACAGACGGCTCCTGGAGGTGGCGGACATTCTCACGGCAGTAGTGGTGGCGGGAGCGGTGGCGGCAGCAACTGGTCCGGGTTGCTTGGCAACCTTGCCAGTGCTGGGAACCTAAACACCAGCAACCTGGGCAGCGGAGCAAACGCGCTCCTTTCCGGGTTCAAGACCCGCGACCTCAATGCCATGGACGGGCGCGATGCTCGTGAAGATGCCAACTTCCGCCCATCATCTGCCCTGGGGCGGCCAACGTCTTCGGGTGCGTCACCCGCTTTTGGCTACAGTGGAGGGGGCTCCAGCGGATCTGGGCTTGCGTACACGGCACCGACACCTTCCGGCGGAGCGGCTGATGCCTATCTCCTCTCGCACACTGGGGGCTCTGTTAGCGGAGGTGGGGGCGCCGGTGGCCAGGGGGGCGCCTCGCCGTACCAGCAACCATCATCGCCTGGAGGCTATGCTGGAGGTCCTTCTTCCCAGCCATCTGGCTCTTATGGTGGCGCTGGGGGGTCGTCCCACATCCCGCAACAGGGTCACGGAAACTACTATGGTGGACCTGGCGGACCTGGCGGACCACCAGGCGGACCTGGCGGCCCTCCGCCGCCTCCACCAGGCTATGGCTACGGCTTCCCAGGAGGCCCTCCGCCGCCGCAGCCATACGGCCAGCCTGGATATGGTGCACCGCCCTATGGGGCTCCACCGGGGGCCCCGTATGGTCAACCGCCATATGGCCAGCCGCCGCAGCCACCGTATGGCCAGCAACCGTATGGCCAACAGCCGTATGGCCAGCAGCCTTATGCTCAGCAGCCTTACGGGCAGCAGCCTTACGGGCAGCAGCAGTATGGCCAGCAGCATTATGGTCAGCAGCCTTATGGCCAGCCCCAGTATGGCCAACAGCAAGGCCCCCCGGGTGGATGGGGCTCCCAGCCATACCGGTGAATCCCGATCGGTCGCAGCCTGGGGAGAGAAGGCACGGTTACCACACAGAAGGATACTATGGCAGATGCTGTCTGGTCTGAAACACTTTGATTTATGTACCTTTTTTATTTTTCTTTCCATATGACACAAAATAAACAAAAAGCTCGCGCAGCGCGTACACCACATATACAAGAACAGGCCACGGCAGCCCGGCAATAAGCGAGAAGCCAAGCATACACAAGATCAATGGCCCTTACTGCCGCCCCCGCCGCGGGTCGTTGGCTTCGGCACGGCGCGCCTCGCGTATTTCCTTGGTGCCCAAAGACCCGAGCCCGCCCTCGGACCGGCGTTCCCAGCCGCCAAGGCGCACAACCAGGCACGTGGCGTTGTCGCCATCATGCGACACCTCGGTGGCATACTCGACAACGTCTCGCGCACCTTGCTCGGGTGTGCGGGCGTCCTTGACCACGTCAACGATCTCCTGATCGCCCAACGTGCCGGACACGCCGTCCGACACAAGCACAAGGAACGCGTACTGGGCCGGGCCCATATCGACGCGCTCCACCTCCGGTTCGGCTGTCACGCCAATGCGCTTCGACTGCATGTCGCCGAATGCCCGGCTGTTGGCCAGGCCCGAGATGCGTTCCTCGCCAAACGAGTCTGTCACCAGCGACTCGGCAAAGCGCGTCAGCCGCCGTGCTTCAGCTGGCGACGACGGGTGGTGGTCCCGTGTCAGCGGTCGCGCCTGCCCCGTCGCCGTCTCGCACAGGAGCACCCGTGTGTCACCCACATGCGCCACGAGCAGGCTCGATCGTGCAGACGGGTGCCAAAACGGCGCCGGCGTTGGTGTCGAGATGAGCGCAACGGATGCCGTCGAGCCGCCCTTGAACCGCACACGCCCGCCAATGGTGTGTTGGCCCGCAACCCCTCCGTTCGGGCTGTCACGGGCGTGTGGCGCGCCCAGTACTTCGTCCTGGTTGAGCGGAAAATCTGCGACGTACGGGTCGTCCGGGTCGGGCTTGCGTGCCTGGGCCGAGATGAAGTCGAGATCGGCGCGCAGAAACGCGTACGTGAGCACCGACTCGATGGTCACGGGCGACGTCGAACCTGTCGAGGATATCGTCGAAACGGGGGACGGCGACGGCGACGGCGACCGAGACCGTGCGGGAAGAACAATCGAGTCGGAGAACGCCGCCGGTCTGAAGCGCCGAAAGTAGCCGCCCACCATGTCCCTGTATGACTTTAGTAACTCTGTCTGCAGCTCCACGGCCTTGGCTGTCGCGCCTTCCCCTCCCCCAGCCGTGGCTGGGCTGGCATTCTTGCTCTTTTTCCGCAGACTGCTGGTCAGTCCAAATGCGGTAGCGGCCTCCTCAATGTACGTGTGCAGCTCGTCGCGCAGGAACTCTGAGCATTCCGAGCCGCCATGGCCGTCAAACACGCCAAAGTAAAAGATCTGCGGATCACCTGCTGCGCCGTCGGCTGTGATGCCCTCGCCCGAGCTGCGGCTGTTGGAGATGGCGGACCGTACGAGTGAGATAGGTGCACGTTTTGCAAACGCCGGAATGGCAATTGTGCCGGCTTGGTTGGTGTCCTCATTGTACGGGCGGCTTCCCCGAGCGTTGTGGGCACCGAAATGGTGCTTGGCGCTGCGCAGTGGGATGCGCACGACGGTCAGGTCGCGACCGAAGCCACCGGCCATACTACTGCTATTGCTGCCGCTGCCGCCGCTGCTACTGGAAGTGTGGTTCGGTGTGGCGGCGGCCACGGGGGGTGGCCCGCTGCCGTCCTGTGGTCCGGGCGTGTGAGGAACAGAAGCATCTCGTGGTAGCTTGTGATGAGTTGCGTTGATCCGCCGCGAATCTGGGTGAAGAGAGGAGGAGGGCAGATGGGTCACAAAGTAGTTGTGGAAGAAGCGGCGCGTCGACGGAAGAGCTGGCACGGACAGTTGCCGGAGTGAAGTGCACGGAGAGGTTGGTGGAGCGAATGGTGCGCGCGGTCGGGGGTGAGCAACCAAGACGGCGACACAGCCCATCAAGGCGTCGAGCAGGACCAGGTGCCGGGTTTTAGGGGTCGCCGGAAGTCGTCGTCCGGCCGAGAGAGCCGATCGGAGGACTGTTGCTGCACGCAGAGCAGGCGATCGTCGCGGGCTTGTTGGTGCTAGTGGCAGCAGGCGTTTTGACGAGAGAGGCCCCATCTTGCCGGGAACCGTTCTGGAAGCCGACGAAACAGGATAGGTGATAGCTGGAAAGAGCAAAAACGAACAGAAACGTCAACGTTCGCGGCCCAATCGAGCTTGGGCGTCGTCGAGGTCAGGGTAGTGCCCACCGGGCATGGTCCACAAAGGAGAAGAACAGGTCGAGCCGGATAGGGGAGGCCGTCGGAAAAAAAGAAAACAGAGAATGGGTATGACGAGAGCGACAGAGGAGGAGGTCTATGTAGGGTTGAGGGGAATTGGGCAATTCCACCCAGGCCGGCTGCGCCGCTGCTCGTCCTCGCGTCTGGTGGAGGGAAGGTGGAGCGGGCGGAAAGGCCTCATTCTGTCGTGCCTTCTCTCGTGGATTCAGACCGGAAGCTGATTGGGGGCGGGGTTGGGAACGGGCGCTTGTGGCAGTAGAGCGGATCTTACAGGCCTGTTAGCGGGGGTCAGTGAGCTTTCTATCCACTATTATGGCCACTAAGCATCAAAGCTTGAGGTCACTGTATCTTACGGAGTAGGTCTTCCGATCACCGCTCTCCGACACGGCGCACCTCTCCGTCTCCCGAGACGGCCCGACCTCGCGAACACCCGATGTGCTACCACAGCCCGATGAACTGCAGGCCGATGAAATGGACGACGAGCCGGCCTCGGCAACAACACAACATGCCAGAGGGACCGGGGACTGTCCGCCCTCTGCACAGCAGCAGCAGCAGCAGCAACAGGACGGCGAGGAGCGCGCCGAGGTTGTCGTGATTGCCGCTCGTGGCACTGTTATTCTTGATGTGTTGTTTGACGGCTCGCTTCCGTCAACGCCGGTTACGGGAGCTGCCCCTACTCCCCTCCGCCGCCACCACCGCCGGGTCGTCCCTTTTCGTGTCGACGCTGCTGCACTCGTCAAGCATTCGCGCTACTTTGCGAACCTGCTGGACAACACACGCTTCCAAGAAGCCCGTGCCGTCAAAGCTACGCTTGAAGGGCTGGTGCGGGAGGGCGTGGATCCGGCTGACGAGCCTGCAGATGTTGGCAGTCGGCTGCCGCGGGTATCCATTGAAGTGGCGTGGGAGAGCCGTTCTGCCGGTGCTGTTGCCACCAAGTTTACGGGCCCAGCTAAGCCTCGCGTGCGGGTGGCGGGCGCTGTGAAGATCCGTGCCGGCAAGCCGGTGGCCATGCGACGCGACCAGATCTTTGCTGAGCTGCTGCGGGTCTTGCACTGGGACGGTGTCATCAGCGGGAGCAGCAGGGTTAGTGGCGGCGACCGCGGGCATCAGCCAACGGCGCCGGGAAATCCCCGAGAAAGAAGGACGTCACGAGCGCCAAAAAGAGGAACCGTGGCGGACACGGCGACACGAGCCCCCAAATCAAACCCAACGGTGGTGTCTTCCGAGCCTGCTCCGGTCTCACCTCTCCTGCCAGGGTCTTGCTGGACGACAAAGTCGCCGCCGACTCTGGCGGAGTTGGCAGAGCTGGCTTTATTGGCAGACCGTTTTGCCTGCACAGATGCCGTGGCTGCATTTGTGCGATCGCCCGGCGTCCGCCTTCCACAAGGAGGCGGCCGGGGGGCAGTTGTGCCAGAGGACGAGGAGCTTCTCCGCCAAAAGGTCTACGTGGCCTGGCTACTCGACCAGCCCCTGTGGTTTCACACAGCCACGCGCACGCTCATTCTGTCCGGGTCCAGGCGGTGGGCCAGTTCTAGTGACGATGACGCCGACAGCGCCGGTGGTGGGGCTGGCGGCGCCGAGGATGTGGCTCCTTGGTGGGATCTCCCGGATGGCCTGGAGCTGGAGCTGCAGTTCCGCCGGCAGTGCATTGTCGACTGCATTGCATCCATTCCGCGGCACTTCCTGGCGCGCTATGCTCGGCGCAACGGTGGCAATGCGCCTCAGAAGGACGAGGGCCGGCGCTACCGTCTCCAGTGCACCATGGGGTACGAATCCAGTGCTGCGTGCGACTCGTTCCAGCTCGGCGAAATGGTCAAGTTTCTGATGTCTCGCGGCCTCTTGTCATTTCAGGACTTCTCCTACGCAGTCTCGCCGCCCTTTTCGCCACCTGCGGCCGCCAACTTCGCATACACCGGCGACGTGCACCAGCTGCTCACCAACCTCCGGCAATGTCCCGCGTACCAGCTGGACAAGCACCATGTCAACTGCGGTCTGCGCCCGCGCCTCCTCCCCGTCCTCGAGTTTCTTCAAGGGATGCTGGCCGCTGGGGCCATCGGACTGCACCGGCACGAGTGGGCCCTGCCCGGCCACGGCGAGGCGTCCTGGCTGGCCGCGGCCGAAGTCGCACCGTCAGACAGCGACAATGACGAGGACAGCGTCGACGATGACGCAGATGTCTATGACGGCCAGCCTCGGGCCTACGGAAACTATGGCCGCGTGCCGGTGTTTCGAAAACCCCGGCCATCAGGCGCCACTGACAAGCGCAAAGGGTTCCGGTTTACGCGGTCTGTGGCCGGAGATCAACGACTGCGCATGGCGGGGGCCCTCGGTGCAGACAAGATGGCGCGACATCTGTTCACCGCCAGGAAGTGGAACTGGACACCCGAGACCTGACAGAAACATTATCTACCTACCATCTACCAAAAAGAGGGCAATTGATCCTCCATCTATATATCTGTCTTCCTAACCAACAATATTGGAAACAAATGAACAAACCACCCCCTTAACAACGGCCAGCGTGCCCCAAATTGCTGCGTTTTCACTTGGCGGCGAGTGGTAAAACGCGACGTCCACAACGAAGCAGAAGAACAAAAGAAAACGAATAGAGAAAACATATGGATAACGCTGAGTGGAAAGGGGAGAGGCGGCGGATATTAAAAATGAGTAAATGGGCAAGCAAACCAGCTGGAAATCAAGTGCACGCAGCCGCTTATAAGATGCCATGAGGAAGGAAGATGCTGGAAACGAAAGGTGCTCAGGGGAAGAGCACAGAAGACGTCGAGAAAATGACAACTGGGTTGTTGAGCACGACGCCCCACACTCCAGGAGCAGGAGAGGCACGGCCACTGTGAAGAGCACAGCGGACCAACTCCTACTTGGACTTGGTCGCCTTTGCCTTCTGCCGCGGGAGACCGGCGGCTCGCCGCGCCTTAACGTCGCCTTCTGCCAGCCATCTACTAGCCTTGACCAGCTGCACGACGTTGAGGATCTGCTTGCCGGCCATGATGGGGAAGCTGATGCCAGCAATGACCCAGGGCCAGAAAGAGTCCATCTTGTTGGCACGTGCCATCTCCAGAGCAGCGGCGCTGTGGGGGTTCGCAAAGATCTGGCTGAGGAGCGATGAGTTGACCTGAGCGCTCGCGGGAACGGGTGGCGTGCCGGGCGTGACGGGCTTGAGCAGCG
The DNA here is from genome assembly GCA_019925685.1 of Ceratocystiopsis sp. VPRI43766. Classification (NCBI taxonomy): domain Eukaryota; kingdom Fungi; phylum Ascomycota; class Sordariomycetes; order Ophiostomatales; family Ophiostomataceae; genus Ceratocystiopsis; species Ceratocystiopsis sp. VPRI43766. The sequence goes on along the minus strand of JADHKF010000040.1, from coordinate 23,512 downwards.
ACGGCGAGAGAATGGGCGACGAGAACGAAAGGAGATACAGCGCGATGAAGAAAAGCTCGTTCAGGGCGCAGAAAACAAAGAGCACGGTCTGCTAGGTCAGAGGCGAAAGAGCAAGATGGAAGAGGGAGAACGCCAGGCGCGCGACCAGACATACCTTGTTGGTGTAGTAGAGGTTGAGCAGCCAGCTCCGCGAGCGGTCGACGGACTTGTGGCTCGTGTCGCTGCCGCCCATGGCGAGGGTGGCGTACATATGCATGTAGTGGCTGGCCAGGTCGAGCGAGACAAGGCCCTGGAAGACAATGGCCCAGCGGGGGAAGGCTGTGGACAGGAAGACCAGGAGGCAGGCGGTGGTGCAGCGGTCGGTGACCATGTCCAGCACAGCACCGAAGCGCGTGGACTGCTCAAAGTAGCGAGCGGCGTAGCCGTCAAGAGCGTCGAGCAGGCACGAGACGCTGTAGAGCAAGGAGCAGGTGCGCGGGTGGAGCGGCATGTAGTAGAGGGACGCAATCGCCAGGACGATGCGAGAGTAGCCTGGGCGAAGAAAGCGACGTGTCAGCAGGATCCAGGTGAGAGAGAGCGAGGAGGACATAGCATACCGATAACGTTCGGCCAGAACAGGAAAATGTTCTCTTTGGGGTAGGCATCATCCGTCGCAGCAGGAGGGGAAGCATGGCCATTGCTGTTGCCGTTCAGTACGATCTCGGCCTTGGGCTCCTCGGCGGCGGCGGCCGCAGCGGCCTGCCTCCGGGTTCGCGCGCCAGCCATGGTGGACGGCAGAGTGGTGGATGGACGTGCGGAGAACCGCAAGATCGGAGGTGCGTAAGACGACCGTGCGTCGTTCCGGTCGATCGAGGCGGTGCGCGGAAGCGACCGATAACGCACAGAGAGGGGTCCCAGGGACGGGGGGGGGAGGGGACGTTGAGCGGCGGCACGGGTTGGGTCGAGGTTGAGCTCGGGTCGATGGAGAAAATGGCGAGATAGGGAGGGCAGGGAGGGGCGGCAGAAAAAAAGGGGGCAAAGGAGGGGAATGATGCTGTAGAGACACAAATGGAGATAGTCTGGCTCGCCGGGTAGCGTCCCGTGACAGGATGCGAGATAGCGGGATAGGGTCGAGATAGGGCAAGCAGATGCAGGCGGGTTGGAAAGGAGACGGAAGGAGCGAAGGCGGGCCCTGAGAGAAGAGACGCGAGAGGTTTCTTAGCGGATCGGTCGGACGCGCTAGGCGGTTGAGCTGAGGGTCTGTGCTCAGGCGATAGCGCCTGGTACTCGTAGCCAGTGTCTTTTGGGGCGAGTATTAATACGCAGTCGGGAGTGATCTTGTGTGCTCCGTATTACTTACTTTTTAATGCCTGGATATTTGCGCATAAAACTGGAAACGACAAGAGCGGTTCGAATGAGCCTACCCAGGCTTACAGGTCTTTGCCTTTTGGTCTCACGTGCACAACTTGCCCTGGAAGAGACCGCCATGTAAAGTACGCAGCGGCAGGATGCAACACAAAAACAACAAGCATTCTTGCTGTGCTGCCGCTACCGCCCTCCTCTTCCAATGCAGCCTGGCCTGAGCACGCCCCGTGCCACCGCAGAGCAAGGTGCCCGACCCTTGCTTCTCGCCGTGCGTTGGCTGTTACCAGGGTGCCGGGACGTGCTTCGGTAGCTTGAAGCTAAGCAGACGTCACTTTACCAGTTGTCCACATCCTCTCCACCCTCCCGCAGCACTTCGTATTCTTGCAGCCGGTGTCATACGCGCATTCTGCGCAGAGACGCCCCCGTAGGATACCGACCATTCGTGCGATCTGCTGTCTAAGGATCCAATCCGTCCAGGTGAAACGGCCTCCTTCCCTATGTGTGCTGCGTACGGAGTAAGATACGTCGCATTCAATTTCAGACTTGTCTCTCGCCTGCATGCGCTGGGCCCGCAGGAGTGCAGCAGCCGTGACTGTTTATCACATCTGAGCGCAAGCATCTTGCCGCCCCCCGGACGCTCATCATTTTACTCCGTATTTAATCTACTTTACCGCTTCGGCTCCTTGGTGCGCCCATCCATCACTTTTCCTCCTCTCTCTCCTCCTCCCTCCCTCTTTTTGCGAGTAAAAATAGCTCCTCTCGGCCCCACCTTTCCATCCACGAAAATTTCCACCAAGCCTAACGACCGAGTATTAATTCGTACAAGAGATATATATATGCGGAGGCCGTCGTCTATGCATGCACCTGCAAAGCACCTTCCCTCCAACTCTGCCCTGCCGCCATTGTCTCTTGCCCACCTTTCCCGCCTCTTCTATTCCGCCCGCACATCGCCATGGCTTCGACGCGGCACCCGTCCTTTGCGACGCCCTTTGCCCAGCGCGCCGAGGCCGCAGTCCACCCACTGACAGCCTACCTCTTCCGTCTGATGGTGGCCAAGTCGTCCAATCTGTGTCTCAGCGCCGATGTCTCAACCGCTCGCGAGCTGCTCAACTTGGCCGACCGTGTCGGGCCTTCCATTGTCGTGCTGAAGACGCACTACGACCTGGTCTCTGGCTGGGACTACGACCCTAAGACCGGCACCGGCGCCCAGCTGGCTGCCCTGGCCCGCAAGCACGGCTTCCTTCTGTTTGAGGACCGCAAGTTCGCCGACATTGGCAAGACCGTCCAGCAGCAGTATACTGCCGGCACCGCCCGCATCATCGACTGGGCTCACATGGTCACCGTCAACATGGACGCCGGTGCCGCCGCCGTCACCGCTCTGGCCGATGCTGCCGCGCACTGGCGCGAGCGCGTCCACTGTGAGGTCCGCTCGTCGGTCACCGTGGGCACGCCCGTGCACGAGAACTTTGAAGATGATGATTTCCAGGCGTCGCCGGCGAAGGCCGACGCACAGGGGACACAGTCGTCGACGCGCCTGCAGTCGCGTTTTACCGACAACGCCAACGGCAGCGACCGCCTCCCGCTCTCCGCCCCCCCGCGTGATGTTGACGGCCGCAAGGGGAGCATTGTGTCAGTGACGACGGTAACGCAGCACTACGAGCCCATGGAGTCGCCACGGCTTCCGCGGGACGGGGTGCTCGGCGGCGACGCAGCAAGCGAAGCCGCGGGCGCAACAGCAGCGACAGGAACGGCGGCGGACACAGCAGCGGCGGCAGGAACAGAAAATCCCAACAACTCTTCCGCCTCTGCTCGGGCAGGCTCCGCCAGCCAGGATATCTACCCCGGCCTCGAGGAGGCGCCCTTTGAGCGCGGCATCCTGCTGCTTGCCCAGATGTCGAGCAAGGGCAACCTGATGACGCCGGCGTATACACAGGCATGCGTGGAAGCAGCGCGTGCGCACAAGTCCTTTGTTGTGGGCTTTATCGCACAGGAGAGTCTCAACACGCTGCCGGACGACGCATTTGTCCACCTGACGCCGGGGTGCAAGCTGCCGCCGCCGGGCGAGGACGTGTCTGAGACCCGGGCTGCCGACGGGAGTAGCCAGCCGCTGGCCGGCGACGGCATGGGCCAGCAGTACAACACGCCGGCACTTCTGGTCGGCGAGCGTGGCACGGACATCATCATTGTTGGCCGGGGCATCATCACGGCGGCCGATCCGCCGTCCGAGGCGGAGCGGTACCGGCGCCGGGCATGGAAGGCGTACCTAGCACGGCTGCAGCCAACAGCAAACGGGGCGGCTTAGGAGGCGTGCTTGGACTAGATTGCTCATTGCTCGAGCTGTCTCGTCTTTTCTACGTGGTTCTTCATTTTTTGTTCTTTCTTTGCGTCGACTTTTGATGGCTTAATCAGCAGAGGAAATCCTGGGAGGGTAACGACTAAAAGAAAAAAAGGAAGGGATAGATGATATTTCACGGCGTTTTTTAGCCTCGTTTTTCTTTTTAAAATGTATTTATGTTTCTCGCGTTCATCTTTTGCCCGGTGGTTGTTTTGGCGTTGACGTTGCGCATTCCTGCGGCCGGATCGACAATATTAGTGGGTGTTACTGCGTAAGAAGCCGCTAACGCGTACGCCATAAGCGTCTAATGCCGGAGTTAAGCCCGCTAAACAACAAAGGCCTGACTGATGACCGACTTAGTAACTTCAATGAGGCGGGGAGTTCCCATCACGTCGCACTCCAACCACTGCGCGTCACGCCCGAGAGCGTTCTCCCTTTTCCCAAGCGCTGGCCGACATTTTGTTTAGTCAATTGAACCGAGCTGATCTGTTCTCGTTGCTCCAAAACGCAATGTGGACGGACGGCGCAAGGCGCGGCGCCCGCCTCGGCAGCCTCGACGACCACAGCCAGCCATCCCAGTCGTCATCAGCTTCATCCGCGGTGTCTCCCAGGCGCACAAGCTTTGGAACCTCGGCAGCACCCCCAGCAACTTCCCCGACCTCAACAACGACGTTCCGCAAGCGCAAGCGGCTCGTTGTCAGCTGCCAGCAATGCCACCGGCGGAAGCAAAAATGCGATCGCAACCAGCCGTGCAAGGCGTGCGTTAGCCGCGGTTTGGCGGGCAGCTGCCGATACGAGACGGCCGCCATGTCACGGGAGCGTCTCAACGTGCGTGTCTCCGAGGCCGCCGCTGTGCCGGGCATCTCTTATCCATCACACCCACGCCCGGTCAAGGCAGCCAAGGTGGCAAGGATGACAACAACGACGGCGACGGCGACGGCGACGGCGGCGGCAGTGGACTTCGGCTACACGTACACGCCAAACATACATACAGATGCCTTTGCGCAAGGTAGCGCGTCATGGTATCCGCCGCAGGCCCAGCCCCAGTCACTACATATGCCGCCGGGCGCCGTGTCGGAGGCCGATGCGAAGCTTGCGAATGCGTGCAGGACATCGATAGACCACGGGCCTCCGCTGGGGGGAGAATTGCAAAGTCTTGCGGACCGCTACGCGGCACAGGTGCGCCAGCTACCGCCACGGGTGGCTGTGGACCGGCTGGTGGACTTGTACTTTGCGCAGATGCACTGGCAACACAGCGTACTGGACGAAGATGTTTTCCGACGACAACAGGCGGACTGGTACGGCGAAGGCGACGGTGGGGGGAATGGCGTTGTGGATGTTGTAATAGATGACGGCCTGCCAGCCACACAGACGCTCTCGCCGCTGACGCTGGCGCCCGAACAGCGAGTGTTCCCGGCGCTGCTCTTCCTGGTGTTAGCCACGGCGTTACTAGGGCTGGAGGCGGATGCAGAGGATGACCAGACCTTTTTTGAGAGCATAAAGAAGCCGACAAACGCGACTGTCAAGGACCTGGCGTTGGACTACGGCAACGCCGGCATGTGCATCCTGACGATGTTGGGAAAGAGGCAAATGACGGTCGAGACGGTGCAGACGGGCTTCTTGTGGGCAGCTTTTCTCCTGGACACATCGCTGATTACAGAATCGGTACGCTTCTCTTCTGTCTCGCTTCTGGTCACCAGATCAACTAACTAGATCAGTGGCATGCTCTCGGAGGCACCATCCGGGATGCGCAAGAGCTTGGACTACACAACAGCAGCAGCAGCAGCAGCAGCAGCAACCTGGGCCCACGGCCGGATGCGCAGACGGATGAGGCGGCCATGTTCCTCAGCCAGTGGGAGGTGCAGCGGCGGCGGCAGTTGTGGATGGTGCTGGTGACCTGGGACCTGAGGATGGGCGCGCTACTGGGCCGGCAACCAACGGTGGACCTCGATGGCGAGCTTGCACTGCCGGCCGATTGCGCCCTACCCAAGACGTATGCGGAGCGGGCGCAGACGCCAGTGCAGCTGCGGGGCGAGACCGATGCGCCGACGCTGGTGGCGCGGGCGATCTGGGCGTATGCCGTGGCGGCACCCCTGCGCGAGGTGCTGAAGATGCTGCAGCGGCCGAGCAGCGACCGCCAGCAGGACGGCCCACGGCTGGATGCGCTGCACACGCAGCTGACAGCGCTCGAGGCCCGGTTGCCGGCTCCGTTTCGTGCCGCAGACCCGGATACGCAGTTCGACGATGAGCCGGCCTGTTCCTGGCTGCCAGCGGCACGCGGCGACCTGGCGCAGGCGTGCGCATTCAGCCGTATCGCGCTGCACCGGCCGTACATTGTCCAGCGAGCCAAGAGCCGCACGGAGACGCTCAGGGCCTGCGTCCGTACGCTGTCGCTGCAGCGCGCCTACTTTGCGTTGCCAAAGACGAAGAGGGGACGCATGGGCGCGCTCATGTATGAGGCGTTTGATGCACTCGTCCTGATGGCCGTGATCTACATCCTGTTTCCCCAGGAACACCCCGAGTTACTGCCCGACGCCGTCCAGCACTTCCGCTGGTCGGCCGAGCGTCTCGGGGCCTTCCCCGCCATCTTCTGCCTAGCGCGGCCAGCGCTCGACGTGCTGCAAGCACTCAACCTGCAGTTGCGCAAAGCGCTGGGCATCGACTTTATGGGCACCGACAACGCGGGGCTGGCAGCGGCCGCGGTCGGGTCCGCACCCGTCGACGAGCTAACGCTGAGCAACATCGATCCGAGCTTAAAGGAAGAGGGGCCAGCAATGACGGTTGCAGGCGCCAACGGGACCGAAGCAACCGGGACAGCGGTGGTGGCAACCCGAAACAGCCGCCCTTCAGAGAGCAAAGAAAATGGTGCCCAGGAGCAAGAGGCTTTGCAGCAGCATGCAGAGGGAAGAGAGGTGGAGCAGGAAGCAGACGTGGCAGGCGAGGCGGAAGACGCAGTGAGCGAGGAGCCACGCCCGGCCCTGTTCCCGGTTGGCTTTGATTGGACGGCGGTGCCGCCCATCTGCCCGACAGGCGACCTCGCGTACAACGTGCTGCTGAGTGTCAGCGACGGCGCCGCGGCGTGGCCGGCGGATGCCCTGCAGCCAACTCCATCAACGCACGAGACGACTCTGGCAGACGGTGACGGCGGTGCAGGGCCGGGGTTGTTTGTGGGCGTGTTTGGCGATAACAGTCTGTGGGCGGTGCTCAACACGTATGCGTACGCGCCGTATGCGGAGGCGCGGGCGGCTGCGTGGCCTGCCTGAGGGTCTGGCGAGGTGTGTCTGGGGGCCTTTGGGGGCGCCGGCGTCATCACTCGCGGCCAAGCCGTGTGCTATTCCAGCAACAAGACTGCCGTCTCCCTTCTCCGGCGCAACGCAGTCGATATCTCTTCCACCGTCCATTTCCGCTCCGCCGCCGCCGTCCACTTCTGGCGCGTCCTTTTTCTTTATCTCGCTCTTCCTTTTCTGTCGTGGTGGCTCATTTTGCCTGGTCCCTGTTGCTCATTTTGCACAGTGGAGCCTTCTATGGTGTGGTGGGGTTGGGCCAACAGGGGCACAACGGTTCGGCAGAATAGCGCTTGGCTTCTGAAGGACACTGTCTGTACAGTCTTTCGGAGTGCTGGGGATCAAGGTCGACCAATTAATTCTTTTACTGCTCGTCATTTTTTTGAGCCTGGGCGTCGCTCGCGTGTCTTGCCTTCCCCTCTCTCTCTCTCTTCGTTCTCGCTCTCCCTCTGCCCTTCCTCTGCTCCTTTTCCTGACCATCTTCCATCACCTTCTTCCCCTTCAACACATCGTTCCCCTCTCCTCATTCTTCACCGCCCCATCTCCCCTCTTTCCCCTCGCTTTGCCGTGCTGCCGCACCGTCTGAGCTGTTGCGGATTCTATTTGTATTGTTCGCCAAATCCTCTACGGAATATACTTTCTTGTTCAACCTGGCAGACTACTCTGTCAATATGGCCACCATGACGGACGGTAGTCCTGTGGCCCATTTTGCGAGGCGCTTCGATGACCTCAAAAAGTCTACGGACACATCCAATAGCTTGATCCAGGTAGGCGCTTTACAGTTGTCTCGTCTTTTAATCTCTCCTTCGTACGCCTGCTAACCACCGTTAGGACCTCATCAATTATGCCCAGCACATCGAGGGTACCTACCTTGTCGAAATTAACAGGCTCAAGTTCGAGCTCAAGAACGCCGGTTTCGACCTGGTTCATGCAACAGATGCACGCCGCCGCCTACAGCAAGAGCGCGAGACCGACGAGGCCCTGATACAGCAACTGACCCGAGAAAACGAGAAGATGAAGGTGGGCAAACGCAGCCGACCCTCCCATACGCTTCATCTTACCCCTATGGTCATGCCGACTAGCGTCGACTAACTGTTGCAGAATCGTAATCCTTACGTGGCCGTGCTGCTCGACGGCGATGGGATGCTGGTATGTTGCTGGCCATCCTTCTGCTTTGTTCACCTCGTCTCGGTTCCTGACACGCCAGTTCCAAAACTCGTATATTCAAAAGGGCCTCGAGGGCGGTAAGCAAGCCGCTGCTGCTCTACGTGCTTCTATTGCCAAGATCTGCGGTAATATGGCCGACGACGTTGAAGTTGTTGCCAAAATATGCGCCAACGTGAGCGGCCTGGCTATGGCCTTACGCCGCGAAGGCGGTATCGACAACATTGCGCTGGTTCGAGATTTCACCATCGGCTTTACACAGAGCAAGGCCACGTTTGATTTTATCGACGTTGGTTCGGGAAAAGAGCGTGCCGACTCCAAGATTAAGGGTTTGTCCCCCCCCCCCCCCCATTTATTTCTCGCCTTCGCTAACAGCCCCCGAGAGGATGCAAAGTGGCATTTGAAAAATGTTAACTGCAAAATGGTCGTGCTGGGCATCTCCCACGACAGAGGCTATGCCCCCTTCCTAGACGAGATCCGTAGCGGCACTGAAACCCGCATCCGCATTCTCGAGGGCTCACCTACCGAACGTGATCTTGCGGCCACCAATGTCGAAATCATCAAGCTGGACGAGCCTTTGTTCCGCTCCGACAAGCTTATGTTGCCGGTAGCCGATTATGGCAATGCAAGCACAGCCAATGGCACCTACGGAAACTATGGCACCAACGGCGCCAACGGTGCCAACGGTGCCAACGGTGCTAACGGTGCCAAAGGATCCAACGGGGCCAATGGAGCCAACGGTACACAAAGCCCGGCCCCAAGCAACGGCTCCAACAGCAAAGGCCCGGTGCAAGGTCCGCCGCTCGCAGCCGTGGTGGCCAGGAAGGTCACCCCTCCGCCGGTGGTGAAGTTGCCGGCGCAGACGGAGAAGCAACTAAAATCGTATAAAGCGGCACAGGTGCAGAAGCGCCCAGTTGCCTGGAATCCCGGCCCCCGTGGGCTTGACCCGGCGGTCAACTTTGACGCGCACATGGATATGGTCTATAACATCAAGGGCCGCAAGCCGGGGGAAAAGCTATGCAACTTTTACGTGCTCACGGGCCACTGCGACAAAGTCCACTGCGAGTTCCGACACACCAAGAAAGTGACGCCCGAAGAAAAGATCGCGCTATCCTACCTAGCTCGACTCAGTCCTTGCGGATACGGACAAGACTGCGAAGATCCTACCTGTGTCTATGGGCACAATGTGCGTGCACTGTTCCCCCTCTTTGAACTCAATCGGGTGCTGACGTTTCTAGTGTCCGAGTGTCCGCAATGGCGTTTGTATGAATACGCACTGCAAGTTCCGCGAGGACCAGCACCCGCCGAGCACGCAATATAGATAAAGTTATCCACGCTTTAACTCGGGAACGGCTTTTTATTGAAGATTGGAGGCGGCCAGGTTGGTTGTTGCTGCTATTTATTGGCACATTTTGATATTTTCCCCTTTTCAGGGTCTTTCGGTTCCACCCCCGTCCGATATCATCTTTTGATTTTGCTTCTATTTTGGTTTGGCTTGGACACACCATCGAGTCCGTTCAGCGAGTGACGTAGCACTTCGGCTTGTGCACATTGACGTGACGATCCTACGACAAGGTGAGCAGGCTGAACGACATCACTTGCGTATTTAAACAGATTGTTTTACCCGTTTGGGGCCTCTTGCTTTTTGTTTCCCACATGAGGAATCCGGGGTCCTCTATTCCGAGATTGATACTACATATATTTCAGAACGCAATAAAACCATGATTGATTTTTGCCAACTCGTATCAACAGCTGTCGAAGCGCACTGGAACCGAGCGCCCAGTGGGATGGATGCAATCGTGACATCCAGAGTACCCACTGTAGCCGCCACCAAAGGTGTCCCGCCCAGAGTTGGAGCAGTCAAGACCACAAACGACCGTGTGAATGCGTTGTTCAAGAGGGCCGGATTGCTCAAGATCACTCAAGCCCTGGGAAGGGATTTCTTAACGGTGAAAATGCATCGGAAATGTTCTTAAAATGCTGGAGGCGTAATTGACGATCGTCCGTCGTCAGTCGCAGGTGGACCTGAAACAGTAACGAAATGAAACGAGCTCAGGCCAGCAAGCGACTGGCTGTGATTGACCCATTTGTTTTTGGCGCGAGTAACAGACACACACTGCCCAGAAGAATGGCTAGCTCCACGAGTCTCTAGCCCCTAACCACGGCTCCTAGCTCGCGCTAAACGGCTGTAAGTACAAATCACCCCTGGCGCTCCCGTTTTAACGGGCGCGCTTTTGGGCGTGGCGTAGCGTCGAAGCAGGGGGATCGCCATTGCCCCCTATTCTGCTCGACCCCTTCGCGCCTCACTCGCCTTTGGTGCTTCTATCGTTCTTTCCTGCCTGTATGCCGTACTTGCGGATTTCGTCACATACGAGTACGGCACAAGCAATTTCAACGCGTCTCTCCTTTCTCTTTCTCTTTCTCTTTCTCTTACTCTTACTCTTTCTCTTTCTCTCCCTATAAACCTCCTCCTTCTTCGGTCTTGCCTCCCGCACCAGCAGTTCTTATTTTCCTTGATTTCTTCTGCCTCTTAAAGTCGGCCCCCCTCCCCTCCCTTCCTACACAACCCTTACGCGTGTGCAGCCAAGATACGAACTCTGGTTTTGCAACCCGGTCCCTGTCCCCCTCTCCGACTTGCTCTCCCTTAAACGCACGCGGCACCCAATTTGTCTCCCTTTTGAGACAACGAAACGCGAGTGTCCTTCCGGCCAGCTCCCTGACTCTAACCCCTCAGAATGAGTGTAAGTGTCTCACCCTGCTGTCCCGTCTGTTTCGACACCCCTCAGCCATTCCGCTTGGCCATCTTTAATCACAATCCCTTTTGTCGTGCAACCCCCCCTCTGTCCTCTACTTTTACTTTACCATCATTTTCCAATTCCAACCTGTCTTTCTTCTATCACCTCTAGCTTCTCTGGAATCAAGCACTCAACTAACATTATGGCACAGTACGGGTCAGTTCTCCCCCATACATCTGTTTCCCCAGCACTGCCGAACCAACATGCTCGCGACCAGCTATTGCGTCCAAGACCGTTGCCGCTTCTCGCCCCAAAGTGGATGGGACCCTCTGAGATGCAGATGTTTTCGTTTTCCGCTGCACAGAAACAGATGTGCTGACATGAGTGAATCGCTAGATACGGTGCGAGGTCGAATCCGTTTGACGACCGCGAAGGCGCGTCTGTCGATGGCTACGATGCCCCTTCCAGAGGGCCATCGCAGCCTGCCTATGGGCAGGGGCCACGCCCAGGGGGCGGTGCATCGCTGTATAACACAGGCCCAGCTTTCGGTCGGGATGACTATGGATGTGAGTTACTGCTCCGCGGGAGGATGTTTGGCTCGCCCACTCCGACCTCGTCGCTGATGGTTTTTATCTCTACAGCATCCGGAAATGTGGAGATGGCCTCTCTTGCACAGAATGCCAGCTCCTTCGCCGCCGAGGATCCAAATGCCATCCTCAACGAGTGCCGCAGCATTGACCGAGGCATCGACGAAATTGACCAGAAACTGAAGCAACTGCGTATGCTGCAAGACCGCTCTTTAAACGAGGCCGACGCAGCAGGGTCGGCGACTGAACGGCAGCTCGATGCACTCGCGGCAGATACCATGGCGCTGTACCGCCAGCTGACTGACCGCGTACGCCAAGTCAAGAGTCAGCGAGATGCACGGCTTCCTAAGAACGCCCCGCAGGTCGGCCGCGTTGATCGCCGTCTGAAGCAGGCTATTCAGTCATACCAGCAGGTCGAATCGGCTTTTCGAAAGAGGACACAGGACCAGATGGCTCGCCAATACCGTATTGTGCGGCCAGATGCAACTGAGTCCGAAGTCCGTGCTGTGGTTGAGGACACTGCTGCAGGCAGCCAGATGTTCCAACAGGCCATGATGCAAAGCGACCGCCGGGGACAGGCCCGTGCTGTTCTCAGCGCTGTGCAAGACCGTCATGCCGCCCTGCAGAAGATCGAACAGCAGATGGTTGAACTCGCCCAGCTATTCCAAGACATGGACACACTCATTGTCCAACAGGATGCCCAAATCATGCATGTCGAACAGAAGGCGGAGGAAGCCGTCGACAACATCGACAAGGGAAATGGAGAGATTGCAGTCGCCGTCACAACCGCCAAAAAGACGCGGAAAAAGAAGTGGATTTGCCTCGGTATCTGCGGTAAGTTTCTTTCCCAGAGAAGAGTGCCCGTCACGACGGCGCATTTTACTGCAACTTCATCTGCCACTTTGAGGACGACGCTGACTGACATTTCTTCTGACGTCAACAGTCGCTATTATTGTTGTGATCATCATCATTGTCGTGGTCTATGTCTTGGTCACCCGAGGCAGCGGCAGCGGCAGCAAGAAGCGCAGCATCGCTGTGCGCAGCCTAGATCTGGCTGGCGACCAACCCGTGGTAGCCATCGAAGGAAGCCTATTGAACAAGGTCCTCCGTGACATAGACCAGCCTTTCCCACATCCGGCGGCAAACAGGCGGCGTGTCGGGGGCCCGACCCTGGCTCATAAGCGTACGCATCGCTCATTGATCAAGCCATCTAAGCGATATGTTATCAATACCGATTTCACCGACGGTCCCTCTGCATCCACCGCCTCGGAGGACAAGCCTACGACTGCTTCCGGTCCCTGAGTGGAGCGCATTCTCGTGTTTTGGAAAAGAGCAGCAACGCATGTCCTACTGGGCCGCGCGAGGTTTAGGGTGCCGCCGTCCTTCCTGTATAGATTTCCAGCTGTGATACTCAGTTTCTCTCGGCTTTTCTCCTGGCGTTTCTCTGAAATTTCCTTCATGGGTCGTCTTTTAATTTGGCTCCTCAGCAATGTTCTTTTGTTTACGGTTTCGTCCGCCGCTTTATTCTGGACATCACTGGCGTTTAATTGAATTTCTTTCACACTGCACCAACATCGCAAGTGATGCCCTATATTCTTTTAAAATTGCCTGCCAAGGAGTATGCTAGTCGTCTGGTGCACTGGTGTTACGCATTTATTCGGCTTCTGCTTTCGAAGACTGCGGCTGCTGCCTTTCGTTCGCATCCTGAACGATATTCTTCAGCAAGCGCATGCGTTTGTCAAACCCTCCAATCAATCCCGCGTAGTCTCGGCCAAGAGATGCATCACTATCGGCGCCATCCAGAGCTGCCGCTGTGGCCCCTTTGGTGCCTGCTCTTTGAGCAGTGGACGCAATAGCCGTTCCAGATGATATGCTGGTGCCCTCAATGTTAAGAATCATAGGCTGGTTGTCATCTTCCTGCATATCGTCCGAAGATCTGGGATCGAGTGGAGTGAGCCGAGTAGAGGTAATAGCCCAATCAGCTGAGAGACTTGTTGCAGAGGAAATCTCATATCCTCTGCCGTTTTCTTTGGCGGCTAGATCAAGCAGCAACATTCGGTCGGTCTCTGGCAGAGCGGGGTCAACGAGCCTTGAACTTGGGCCGGTGGGATTCTTTTCGAGTGGAACCGAATCCTCGAATAACTGCACAGCATTGTGTTGAACAGCAAGCGCACTAGAAAGGATGTCTGGGTCATCGTCGCTGAAGATATAACGCACCCGCGGATAGTGTGTCTCGGGCGAGGATGTTGCGTCGGATACCACAGCATACAGCGGTACAAATTTTGGTGCTGGGGGATAGGGCCGGATAGTCGACTCATCAGGCAGAGCTGGAACAGCCTGTCCAGATAAATTACCATCCATGGCGTGCCGTCGAGACTCTATACTTCCTAGTGTGTTGGCTGGCATCGCATGCGGGTCGGGGTTCGATGAAACCGGTACAGAGGCAGATCCGGCCCGAAGGCTGCTGTTGCTGTCGCGAGACTGGCGACGTGCATCATCGTTTGGCCCTCCCATAGCTTCCGTGGGTCACTCAGAAAAGCCGCAGGGCGGTACTCTTACTGCAAGATGGGAATAGGACCATCAGTAATTGGACTTGGAAAGCATCAGGGAATAAAACAGCACGCGACCACGAGTCTCACAGAAGGGGGCGAAGAAGCAGAACTACCAAAGATCTGTTTCGAGAAACAGCACAAATGTTCAGCAATCATGTTGCCTGCTGGTTGCAACAGTCGGAAGCTTGGCAACGAGGGATTGTGGCATGAGACATGCACGAACAACTACCTCGAACTTTGGTACGCGTTGGGCAATTGTCGACACGTGACTTAGCCTGCAACAACGCATGCTTTGCTTGCTTCTTACTTGCATGGCAGCAAGCATACGGAGTACGGTGAATACATCTCGATGAATATGTATGTTGTTTCCTTGATAAACTAAACTCCAGACAGTAAATCTAAACCGCAGGCAGACGTCGCAACCAGAGCCAAAGGTCGACACAGCACAGTGTTTTTGCCAACTCCAGCGACTCTTCCCTGAGCGGTGAGAGCATCAACTCTCACCCTGCCACTCGAATTCTAAAAAAATGAGAATGACGTGTTAGTAGAACCGGTCTCTGCTGCAAATATCGTGATGGACTACGGGCTCGACATACTTTGACGGCACATGGGGCATTGGCCTTTGGCTGAATCCTGCTTGATCCATTCGGATATGCAGTGCTATAGCGTGTAATTGGTTAGCTTACAGTGACGGTCATCTAAGCACAAGCACAAGCACACACCATGTGGAAGTTGTGGCCGCATTTCCCTGACACTTGTTTTTGGTGAGACTGGTTAGCACCACGCGATCTTGTGCTCTATGGGCCTTTTTGAGGGAGGAGGGCGCATACAGAGGCTGCATTCGTCGCCTGGGTATTTGCACGTTGGACACGTGCCGTCAAACTGGTTTTGACAGATGCCACAAACGTCGTCCTCCGGGAGATCCCAGCGCCATGTTGCAACTGCATGCCACTGGCGGATCTTGACTTTCATGACGGGCAGCGGTGGCTGCAGCCGGTCGTGTTGTCGTGTTGTGCTGTATTCCGGTTTGTTCTGTTCGAAGATACGCGTGCTGCTTAGCTTGGCCGGCCAATCACATAAAGACCACCACACCCACCAGCAGGAGAAAACCCCGCAGCTGTCCCACAGCAGCCTTCCGGCCCGTAAATAAAATGCGATCACGTTAACGGTCAGCCTGGGAAAGTAGAAAACAAGGAGGTAACCGCCATAGAGCCGCTCGTTCTATCACAGGTAGGTATGTACTGAGCACTGTTCTGGGCTTCCCTTCAACTGCATACCGTATGCTTTTTTCTTGTCCCGCCTTCGTGTGAGGTGCACCGTGGACCGCCGGGCACGGCGTGACTCGAGAGTCCGCGTTGAAGAAGCAGAATGCGAATGAAGATGGTACACAGACCCAATGGGAGGCGCTGGGCTAACTTTCGTCGTATCTAGGGTGCCCTGGACAACCGGGCCAATCTAGGAGCGCTATTACGGGAGATCTGCTGGTCTCGGCAGTATAGTAAGATACAGCGCCGGGCCACTTGTCTTCGGCTCCCGGTCTGTCGTGCCCGCCACTCTGTCGGGCTCACCGCCGTGATACCACCTCGAATTCTCTTTCAACCTTGACTTCGGTTTTGCACATCACTATGTTCAGAATATGCGGACAGGCCCTCCAGCGCTCCAGCACAGGCAGCAACTTTGGTTACCGCTTTGGCGTTGGAGCTGCAATCCGTTCCTTTTCTTCCTACCTCGTTGCGCCCAAAGAACTTCACGAAGCTTTGAAGAAAAACCCGCCCTCTCCAATCAGCACAGACCCACGGGTCATTCCATTATGTGCCTCGTGGTTTCTTCCCAACGATTCTGAGGGCCGCACGGGCATACAGGTTTTCCGCAAGCAGCGGATTCCAAAGGCTCGCTTCTTCGATCTTGACAAGGTCATTGACCGGCGGTCGCCATACCCACACATGCTTCCGAGCCCCCAGGACTTTGCAGCTGCCATGTCTGAACTTGGTATTCGGCGAGAGGACACGGTCGTCGTGTACGACTCCAAGGAGCTGGGCATCTTCTCTGCACCGCGTGTGGGCTGGACGCTGAAAGCCTTTGGCCACTCAAAGGTGCACATCCTAAACAACTTCCGCACGTGGGTAGAGGAGGCTCTTCCTACCGAGACGGGCGAGGTGTACAGTGTCGAGTGCTGTGCCTATCCCATCCCCGAGCTTGATAGTAAAGCGGTAGCCAGCTATGAGGAGGTGCGCGAGGTCGCCCTGGACCACAACAAGGAGGGCGCAGAGGGCGTCCAAATCATCGACGCCAGGTCGGCCGGGCGCTTCAGTGGCGAGGCACCCGAGCCTCGGCCGGGCCTCTCTTCTGGCCACATGCCTGGTTCCATCAACATTCCGTTTGATGCTGTGCTGGATCCTACCTCCAAGACCTTTCTGCCGGCCGACAAGTTAGCCCAGATCTTCCACGAGAAGGGCTTGGACCCCCAAAAGCCGATCATCTCAAGTTGTGGCACAGGAGTTACAGCATGCGTGATTGAGACGGCGTTAGACATTGCAAATTTTGGCTCCCCAGAGTCACGCAGGGTTTACGATGGGAGCTGGACGTATGTTACTATTCCCATTCCGTCAGACGAGTTTCAAAGTTTTGCTTTTGTCGCCTTGAGCTAACCATCCTCTTAGTGAATGGGCACAACGAGTCCGCCCCTCCGACTCCTTGATACGGAAGGATATTGAGGGCTGAGCATCACCCGCGGATGGCCAAGAGATTCATCGAAGCTATCGCTTTCCGTTACTTGTCCTACTCTCTATTGGTGACGATATGGTTCGATTTTTTTTTTTTACACCTCGTCTATGTCCTTCTTCTCTAGATGTATTTTTCCTCTCCTAGATAGCTTTGCACACAAGAGTTCGCAGCTGGACGCAGCATGGTTTTTTCGAAAGAGTCCTCTTGAAGCTCTGCTGAATAATACAAGAGGTACTCTACGCGCCGCGTATCGCGTTGTGCCGCGTCGCGTTTGTGTCGCGATGAGACATGGACCCACAAATTGTTTATGACGATTGTACAGGAAGACACGGCCGATGTTCTGCAAACTTCCCAGCTCTATCCAGGTGTTTCCAACTTGTCTGCTCTGCTCCAGCTTCTAGTCAACTGCCTCGAGTTTTTTGCCCTACTTTAACAAGTCACATTCACAATGTCTAGCCAACTGAAACGCAAGCGCTCCGAGTCGGAGTTCTCGTTTTCCAGCAGCACAACATTGTCCTCGCCGCCACGACCTGTGGCTACTCCCGCATGGCCAGTTTCGGTGATTGATCGCGATTTGTGCGCTTTATCGCGAGTGGACAATGTGCCACTGCATCTTCCCAGTCGGACGCGAAAGCGCTACCGCAACAACCGGCCTTCAGACTCGGAGGTCTACGGTAAGGAGCCTTCGCCCCATTTAGCATTCGCAAGGCGTGACGACAGCGTGCTGACAGTACTTACAGAACGCACCTTAAACTTACTATACTCAGCTCAGCAGACCCCGGCGACACAACAGCAGCCGGGTTCGTGTTCGCCGGGAATGGCACATGAGGAGCTTCCGCCCAACACCTGCGACACCCGCCATGTTGCGGTCGCGAACCAACGCTCCCTCCACAGCTTCTGGAACCTGACACCTCCTACCTCGTGTCAATCCCAACCCCATACAGCTGCGATGACCGTGCCGCACGCGCTTGGCGACAGGCTAATGCAGACTTCTTGCAACGATTGTGGAGCTTCCGTTGGCAACGAGAACGAGTACTTGATGGACACTGGGGACTATCAACTTGATGGTACAGGGCGCTGCTGCAGAAATTGCGGGAAGACAGTGTGCGTGCCCTGCTCTGTTGTCGGCTTGGACTTGCAGACAAGGTGCCTGACCTGTGCTGGTCGGTGAAATTGCCAACGTCAAGCTGGGCAGAGTTTACAGGCATTCTGTGTCTTAAGGCATCTCGTCCCACTGTGTATATAGGGGTATAGCATCTTCTTCCCTCTGGACTTTGGAGTTTTATTGGGCAGCGTGAAATGATTGAATCGAGGCTTGATCCTGTCTCCGTGTTCAGAGTACAAAATGTGTCATGTGATGGTTAGTAATCGAGATTTGTTTACACCCCTTTTTTCATCACATGCAAATCGAAGAAAACGATGCATGTTCATTATCTTGAACTTGTCTTTCACATGTGTCGTGCTCGTTAACTCCGTACTCCGCACTTTAGGAAGTACTCTGTATTCCGGTTTGTTGGGGCATGATAAGGCAAACCAGTGGAAGTCCATCGTCCGATGAGAAGACCCGCAAACTTGAGGGAATGTATTTCTGTTAAACTTCTTTTGGCTGCCTGTGTTGCCATGGTATCGCAGAACTGCCGTTTCTCTGGTTACGACGCGCCCTGACTCACCTGCCCCTCTTCTCTCCTTTTCAATGGACTAACTAGTCCGTTTGTGTGCTGCACATCACCCCGTGAGATAAGGTGGAAGGTTCCCGAAGCACCTGCCTTCTTCTCCGAGCAGCTGTCACTACAAGTACAGATCTAGGCCGCTGATAGCTTTGCCCACCCCTGTAGGATCCATAATTTAGGCTTTGTCTTGCTGGGGCGATCTACGATCAGCGGTCGTTCCTTCCGGAGATATCTTGTATCTTGTGTAACTATTTAGTAGCACTCTTCCAGATTCGATTGTTTTTGTTCTGTCATAGTTTCCCTATCAGGAACAGCTTGCTTGCTGGATGCAGGACTGCTGATCCTGCTGATTGCGGGGCTTGCTGATTGTCTGGCTCTCCTTCTCTTCTTCTCTCCTTCCTCTTCCTTTCCCTCTTTTCTTTCCTTTCTTTCTTTCTTTCTCTTCAGACCGCTCCGCACTTCCCCAGCTTTTTGGCTTTCTTGATTCTCTGCTCTTTCCCATCGACTTTCTGCTACTAGATAGCAAGCGCGCTAACAGACAATGTCTGTTTTCTATACCCCAACCCCGACGTCGGGGCCCCTTCAGCCCGTCACTGAAGGAGTCCCCAGGTACCAGTGAGTTTCTTTCAACTTCGAAGTTTTTGAATCATCATCACCACCAGCACCAGCACCATCATCATCAAGATAAACAGCTTCATCATCAATTGTCATATATTCTCATCATCTCCATCTTCACCCCATCCATCCTGTCCAACTTTGTGGTTTTTTTATTTTTTGCCAGTGCCACACAGTTCATCATCATCCAAAACCACATCTCTTCGTGAACTGCATTTTCCCGCTTTGCTCTACCTTTGCCTTGCCGGCTTTGCTGGCTCTGCCTTTGCCTTGCCGGCTTTGCTGGCTTTGCCTTTGCCTTGCCGTGACTGCTATCTATTATAATATATATATATATCTTGAATATTTCTACTCTCTCTGCTTGCTTCGTGACCTTGTGACCCGTGAACCGCCATCAACATCGCCCATGAGACTGAACACTTGTCTTTTTTCTGGTTTTTGTTTTTCTTCTCCTAACTCTTGTCCTCAAGGTCCTGCAACACCTCTCACGACCCGACCTTCCTCGCCAGCCTTGGGCCAATCCTCCAGAGCGCCGTGAACGGCATCATTGTCGTTTGCTTTGTCTGGTTCCTTGCGTGAGTTTTGGCCTTTTTTTTTGAACGTTGTCTTTTTCTTGACTCCCTGTTCTGACTTTGTTTCCCTGAAAAGCCACTTCATTTTGGAGTGGCTCAAGGGACGTGTTTCCTCGCCATGGGAACTTCTTGCCCGGGCTCCGGCCCAGCAGACACCAGCGCTCTCCTCCCCCTTGTCTGGCCAGGAGTCGGAACTCGTTTCCGCTCCGTCCCCAGCTCGGACGGCGTCCGAAGACACGACAGTCTTCATGACGCCTCCGTCGCCTGACCCCGTGGACCTCCTTCGGATGAAGCTTCAGGGACGGCCTGTCAATGTGTCTCCGACATATTTTCAGCGCCGGACGTCGCTTTTCCGACCCGCGTGGGCCATGGCGCCGTGCGTCTCCCCCTCCCGGCCAAGTCACAGCCGGACACCGACCTCTTCCTTCCTTGAGGATGGCACCTCACCTGCTCCCGTCACGAGCATGGGGTCAGCCTCCTCCCCCAAGCCCTCCTCTCCGGCACACATCTGCCGCGAGAGTGCTTCCTCCTCAGTTCGCGCAGCTCGTCCGGTCTCGTGCTCGGTCTTCGGATCGTCCACGCCGACATTTTCTTCCATCGGGCTGGGAAGCATCAAGGGCTCATCGCGGCTGGCTCAGGTCTCGACACCTGTTCGCAGCCGCACCCACACCCGCACCAAGGAGTCGGCCTCCGTCGCGCCCTCTGCTGAGGAGCAGCAGACACCAGTTGCCACTCCGCGTGCGTCATCGCGGCTGGCTCCGGTCTCAGGATCGGTTCGCAGCCGCACCACCAACAAGGCCAGGGCGGGGAAGGTCGCCGGCGGTGCGCCCTCGATGGAGGAGCAGCCACAGACGCCGCCTCCCCAGCCCGGCCATGACTTTGACCCCCGGGAGTTCGCCGACGAGACACAAGTGCCGAAGACACAGGCCAAGGTCCCGTACATTTTCGTGCCTCCAGTCCCTCAGGCGCTTGTCTCCAACGCGGAACAGGTTGCCTCCGATGCCATCTTGGGACTGGAGGGCATCACGGAGATGAACGAGTACATGCCGATGATCTCGGCTGCGGTGTTCGCTCCCCGGTTTGTCTTTGTCGCTCTTGAGGTCGTTTCGTACCTCACCAGCGCGGCAAAGCAGATCCAGCCGGGGGTCATTGATCTCGGCGCCATGATGTCGGTTGCCGACCTGGTCAACGAGCTCGGAGACGCCTTCATGGTGGCTCTGGAGACGTACCACACGGTCCAGCCCTACTCGTGCGACCGCTGGGCACAGGCAATTGGCGACTTCGCCTTTGCCTCGCGCCAAGCGGTTGAGCATCTCGATGTTCTTGCCAATGCCAACACCGAGAAGCTGTGGTTCCGCAGCCGCGAGTATGTCAAGACGGTTCTCGACATCGTCTCCCGTGCAGTCTACGACTACATTGTGGAGAACGAGTTGCCGACAATCCCCAACCGTCTTGTGGCCGTCGGCAACAACAATGCCGCCTACGTCGCCAGCCTCGTGTCGCGCGGTCTGCCCAAGGAGGCTTCTTCTCCTTGCCGGGCTCGCCCCATCACCGAGTCTGAGGCGTCCTACAACGCGGACGTGTCTGCCTTCAACACCACAGACACCACAGACTCGACGCTGTCCGGCGAGAGCCAGGCTCTCCGCTCTCGCACGGATGGCAACATCAGCTCTTGGGGCCCCTCGGGGTCGTACTCCTCCTTCTCCTCTGGCAGCATTCACAGCGCCAAGAAGTTTGCCGTTGCTGCCCGCGTCGTCCGCCCTGCCCAGCCTGTGGCAGAGGCGTCGGCGCAGCCGCACGGCAGTGAGGATGCGGCCTCATCGGCCACGCCCACTCTCTCGGGGTCGTTTGCCGGCGCTTCGTCTGGTAGCGTTCACAGCGCCAGGAAGTTTGCCATTGCTTGTGCCAACCGTCCTTCCCGGCTCATTGCCAAGACGGTTGGCCTTGAAAGCAAAGGGGCAGCGACCCCCATCGAATCTGGGTCAACACTGTCCTTCTCGGCCATCTCGGCCAGGGACATCAAGCGCATGGTCCAGAACTACATGGGCCAACCCAGCACCAGCCCTGCCACGTCACAGGCAGAGCACTCACTGCAGCCCTCCTCGGCATCGGGGGCGTTGTCTCCTTCAGCTGACAGCCTTCAAAGGGCTCGCCAGTTGCTGCGGACAGCGCCTCCCCCCCGCCCATCTGGGCGGGCGGGCTTCCGGGAGGAGCTCTCTTCGCTCCCGGCCTCAGTTCCGGGGACGGTGTCTTCTTCAACTGGCAGTCTCCAGAGGGCTCGCCAGATGCTGCGGACAGCGCCCCCGCCCCGGCCATCTGGTCGGGCAGGCTTCCGGGAGGAACTCTCTGGCTCCGCCCTGTCCCAGGCGGAGCCCACAGACTCCCCGGAGATCACGGAGTCGGTTCTTCTTGCCCGTCGTCTGCGGGCTGAAGAGGTGGCGCGCGCCTGCGCCGCCGCACCGTGGCTTCCGGGGTATGGGCCGTCTGCGGCTGAGCCGTCTGCGACTCAGCCGTCCTCGCCCGCCCCCGTGGCGGCGGAGGAGCCGTCATCGACATCTCCCAACAGCATCAGCTACCGGGAGGAGATGATGGCTCGCGCCGCCGCCATTGCGCCCTGGCTGTCGGGTCTTGGTCAATCGGAGGAGCTCACAT
The DNA here is from genome assembly GCA_019925685.1 of Ceratocystiopsis sp. VPRI43766. Classification (NCBI taxonomy): domain Eukaryota; kingdom Fungi; phylum Ascomycota; class Sordariomycetes; order Ophiostomatales; family Ophiostomataceae; genus Ceratocystiopsis; species Ceratocystiopsis sp. VPRI43766. The sequence goes on along the minus strand of JADHKF010000040.1, from coordinate 1,278 downwards.
CGCCAACTCCGACCAGCCTCGACCCTGTCAAGGAATGGGTTCGCGGCACACGCCGAGTGATGCCCGACACCCCGCCCAGCCAGCACACCCTGGAGTCCATTGTGGAGGACTCCTCAAGTTCAGCCTTGCCGTCATCGTCTGGAGGCAGCATCCGCAGCACCAGCATGGCGGCCGAGGCTCAAGCACCCGGTCCCTCCACCCGACCATCGCCTGTCGCCCCTGGCGACGTTTTCCGCTGGACGTTCCTCCCTGAGGACAAGGAGGAAAGCTCGCTCGAGGGCGACTCGATCCACAGCTGGCACTCAAGTGCGATTGAGGTGTCTGATGGTGCAGGCAGCTTTCTGCTTGCACCCCGACGTGCCATTGGCAATCAGACGCTCGACAAGCTGTTGGCCGAAGTGATGGAAGGTTGGAAGCCGAGATCTGAGGACAAATCCACAGTTCTCTCGGGAGAGTCGTTTTCTGCGGTTACGCTCGAGCGCGCCCTGCGTCCGAACAACCACTGAACGGCCAACTCGGTGTCCTTCTCGTTGGGCATTACCCTGAATTGTGAGTTCTTCCCCCCTCGTGTTGTTTGCTAACATGTCTAGGTTTCTACTACTACACAGAGCAAGCCAGCCAAGAATTCAAGGTATGGCCCCTCTCCTCTTTTGCTAACATCTCCAGATCTCTACTACTACACAGAGCTGGCCATCATTCGCTTCAAGGTATGGCCCCCTTCCCACTTTGCTAACATTCCCAGATCTCTACTACTACACAGAGCTGGCCATCATTCGCTTCAAGGTATGGCCCCCTTCCCACTTTGCTAACATCTCCAGGCATCTACTACTACACAGAGCAAGCCAACCGTGAAATCAAGGTATGGCCCCCTCCCACTTTGCTAACAGTTCAAGGTCTCTGCTACACTGAGCTACCACGGCCGGCAACCGACCATCCTCGAAAGCAAGGTATGTCCCCCTCTCCCCCTTTGTTTTTTGCTAACGTTTCTAGGTATGTTTTTTTTTTTTTTTTCAACGGTAAGTAGTCAAAACAAGCGTTCCGTTTTGTGAGCTCGATTGCTAACCTTGTGGCTTCCCCGTTTCGGGGTCGTGTCGTGCCAGCCAATTTCATGGAGGAACAGACCCATGTTTGCACATGTTGCTGATATGGGTTTGTTTCCTTCGTGGCGTTGGACAGGCGCGGCACGGCCCCAGGAGGTGCGTTGCTTTTTTTTTTTCTTTCTTTTTTCTTTCTTTTTTTTTTTTTTTTGTTTGGTGTTGGTGGTGGGTTGGGTTGGGG